>CM051366.1:13184065-13209065 GCA_028015245.1 Cardamine occulta
TGCATTTATACATTAGGAACTAATCACTGCATATTAATTTTTTTATATAATTTTTGATGCAATTTGAGAAGATAATATTATATATTTTTGATATTTTAAGAAAAAATAGAGATAAACTCCAACAAAATTAAAATTTTTTGAATAAATAAACAACACTATAATCATATTTCACTAAAATATTTTATATATATACAATAAATTTATATGATTATTAATTTATGTTATTAATAGCACTATATATTTACATAGAGGTTTCAAAATTTTTTTATCTTATTATCTTATCGAAATGTGTCAATAATTACACCGGCCCAATTTGAGACTGAGATAATTTATTAATTTAGAGAAGTTATTAATTTATCGAATATTAATTTATAGAGGTTCTACTGTAACTAATATATCGTAACTGCTTAAAAACAAAATCTATAACATGTCATTTATCTATATCAAAATTAAGTACTTTTGTCATTATCCAGTACTTGTGTTACTCAAATTCTATGAACTTTGTTATAAAATTCTCCTCTCATATAATTAAGTCATACATATTTTATGTTTTTGTTTTCAATTTAATCTTACACTTGAAATATGTCATCAATAAGTAATGTTACACAAATTCGACTAAAGTGGATATAATTGACCGCCTAAGAGACGATTTAAAATGTCCAAGAGAACACAGTTGATAAAGAATGTCTACACAGCCGTTTCAACCATTTTCAGCAAATTAACTTTTAATAAATTTTTGTAAGAGTTCCTATTTTGTATGAGAATCTAAGTTTCTAAGTGAATCTAAAACATGAAATTTTTTAGTCTTGGAGTTTTCTTTTCTTTCGAATTCCATACAAAGGATGAATAAATTTCATCACTGTACATTCCCAAAGTTCTTAACATGCATGTTGTTGTGCCAAAAAGTATGACAAAGAAATAATATAAAACTGAATAAAAAGAATTTAACATTCTTAAATGTAGAAAGTGAAAATAACTCGAAAGATATTTAAGTTGTCAACTGTAATAACTGAAACATATTTATATATGATGGATCATAAACAACATCAGGTTACAATGAATTACAAAAAAAAAAAAAAAAAAAAAACAGACCATATAGATAATACCAATAACAAGGGAATATGAGGATGTCATGTGTGCATATAGATAACCAAGAGTGGTAAAACATTCTTAAGATATAAGGAAACTAGTATTGAGGTACATTATATGCTCTTTGGTTTTTGTGTGGTTGATTCACATTTTTAACCGCCACGATGACAACGATTGATATCTTCGCATCCTCTTGTGTAAGGATTCGCTTCTGGAAACTTGCAGGTTTCAGGCCTTTTTCGATCACACATTATACCGTGATTTCCACTTTTTATAGGACCATAATCGATGTATTTTGTAGCCTCAACCTTGTTGGCTGCAAGAGCCAAGAAAACTGCGAGAGCTAAAGATAGAATAACCTTTACACTTTTAGACATCCCCATATTATTGTTATTGTTAGTTTATATTTTCCAAATACGATTAAATATATAAAGAATAAAAGAAACCCCAAAAGGAGTTTATTTTATATTCTTTATATATTTAATCGTATTTGGAATTTGGCTCTGTGAGATTATGAAGATGTTATCCGTGTTTATATAGTAGAGAAGAGATGGGTTTTAAGGTTGGTTATTTTTTTGATGATGATTAGTAACCACATAGATTTTAGTAAACTGTTTTTTTTTTTTTTTTGGGTAGAGAATTCGTCATTGCTTATTTTTAACTAATCCAAAAATGGTAGCTCATACAATGACTATAATTAGCTTTTTTGCCGTCAGAGATTGGAATTTCAGTTAAGCTAAAAAAAGTGGAAGAAAGTGATATTCCAATGAATTAGTTATCGATAGAAGTGGAATATCTTAAAATGTCCATTTAATATCATCATTTTGAAAATGTCCATTGAGTAAGCCGTCCTTGTAGTTTGATTATCATCAAATCCAACAAACACTAAATCAGAAGAGAAAACAAACTAAAAAAAAAAGACAACGAGCTATGGAATTAATTAAGCTATAAGATTTTGAATTATAAAATAAAATAATATATACATAAACAAACGTTCCAAACATCTTTTATAATAAGTTATAGTACGGTTTATTTAGCATAAAAATGAAAATTTCTAATTATAATATAGTGTTTGGTTTTATCTTATAAATCATATGTTGTACTTCTTCGCTATTTTAGAAAGGAAAAAAACAACAATTAAAATTCAGGTGCTACCAAAACTCTTGTGTAAACCAGTCAAAAATATCCCCAAGTGAATTTACCGACAAAAGTAGATTAAACATTTTTTTCTGTTTATGATGTAGGTTTCTCCTTTAAGCTTTAACAATCTCCATTGTTCATAATAGTAGTCGCTGAATGTCCGAATCAAAAAGTCTTAGTACATCAAATTTGAGATATGTCTGTTTTGAATTTGATTCAGTGACTTTTAACGCACCGCGCTTGTATGTGGCGAACTGGATTACTCATCTTTGCACTTCATGGGCCTCGTATTCTCCTCTTATGGGCCTCATTACAAGTATTTATCTTTGACGCTTAATGGGCTTTCTTTCATTGGTTGGATTTGTGTCCAGCTCCGATACCACAACATTTACCAATTCCACACCAATCAAAGACTATACATGAACATCATGCGCTCTTCCTTTGGGTTTAACAACCATTCATGGCCTCAATTGATCTCTTCCATTGGGATTAACATCAATCATTCAAGGCCTCCAGTGAAACCTTCATGACTTCATTTGATTCCTTCTTGTTGTGAATTAGAGTGAATGAACAAAACGTAAGAAAGCGAAAATGACAGTGAGGTGATTACCCTTTGCCTCTAGGGATTCTTTATTAATCTGATGAACGAATATTAAAAACCCTTAGACGGTTTTCTATAGGCATCAAATCCGATACAATCCAAAAAGAAAAAAAAAAACCTTATAAATCTTATCGTACCATATCGTAGGAGCCCAGCACCCTCTAAAAACTAATCATAGTTTTCTTCGGCTCATGACTTCCTCTGTTTATTTTAATTGCCCCTAAATATCCATAACTATTTTAGAAAAATTCTTTAAAATACACAGGTTTTTGTGACAAATTTAGCACATATTTATTTTTAGGACAAAAATAATAATTTTATAAAAGGCAATAATTTATTTTTTTGGTTTGGGTTAAGTATTTTAGAATTTATTAGAATTTGATTCAGTGACTTTTTAAGTCACTGAATGCAAATTCAAAACAGACATATCTCAAATTTATTAGAATTTGAGATAAGAATTTGATTCAGAGACTTTTATAAAAGGCAATACTTTAGGGTTTAGAATTAGGGTTTAAAAGGTATAGTTTTTAGGGGTAGGAGATATGGTTTATATTGCATGCAACATAAATTTAAAAATCAACCAATTTGACATATTATAAATGGTTCAGCAAATTAGCTCAATATAATGACTGTATAGACAATAATGATCACTGAACCAAGTGAAAACTTGTTTCATCAAACTCAAAAACTTACATTGCAAGGGAAGAAACTGTCTTCCATATATTGAGAAGAGCAGTGGTGTATGCAGTGTTACCAGAAATTCTTATCTAATGTTTTTGTTACCTGTGAAGATGAGTTTCATCACCATCTTACACTTAACAAAACAATCCTACAACCATAGGTTAAGAACCAAAAAAAAAACTATAATGAATCCCTGTTGGATGTTGTGGCATAAACATCTCATGATTTTGAATGGTTTAATTCTTACCTTGTCGCTTTGTGATAGGAGATATGCAAGATCTTTAACCACTTACTTTGACGAACCAAATCCATGAGTTAGAATGTTCCATGGTTTTGGACATCAGATTATACCAAAAAAAAAATTGGTCACCATTCTCCTTCAGCCGTTTGTGTCTCTCATTACATCTGGCTTACATCTTATTAAAACTCTGATTCACCGGAAGATCTTAGATAGGAGAAGAATTAGAAGAGAGTAAAACAGATCTAACAGAATCTTTTCTTATTCACACTAAAATGTTTGTTACACAACTTAACAGAAATCAACATACACTTAAGCTTATATATACTACAGTAAAACCTCTATAAATTAATACTAGATAAATTAATAAAATTTACTGGTCCCAATTCGGGCCAGTGTAAAAATGAACAAAATTTCATAAAATAATAAGATAATAAAATTTTTAGAATCTCTATGTAAATATATGGTTCCATTAATAATAATGTAAATTTTCATATATATATATATATATATATAAAGATAATATACTTTTAGTATTTTTTTAATGAATTTTTGTTAGAACTCATAACTAATTTTTATTATATAAGAAAATATTTTGTTGTGTTTTAAACTATTTTATTTTTATATCGTCTATAAATTTGTCATAAAAATAAGCAAAATTTTCTATAAGTTTTTTTTTAATTCTAAATATGCATATTTTTTTGTTCAATAGTTGTATGGGCTGTTTAAATACAACAATTGAGGCCGCTAATCATAAATTTGAATTTTTGTTAATCGTTTATAAAAGTAAATTCATCTATAGTCTTTGTTATCTATTAAAAAATAATTTGTTTTTTTTCTTTTAAATTTTAAACTTTCAAGTTTAAAACTATTATAACATTCAAAACATTAATTTTGATCAAATTGTTTTAATTTATATATTTTTAATTTTAATAAAAATCTCTATAAATTAATTTATAGATAAATTAATATCACTATAAATTAATAAAATATCATGGTCCCAACATTATTAATTTATAGAGATTTTACTGTAAGTTAATTACACTTAATCAACATTAAACCAACATTGAGTTAACCGGAATTAACCAGGACAAACCAAGTATCATAATACATCTGGTAAGATTTATAAAATTTAACATTGATAGCATCCAACAGATATTTTGGAAAAATGTGTGTTTGTACCTCAAAATTCAGAACTCAAAATACTAGCAAATAATTCAATAACAAAATTAATTAACAAACCAAATGAACTATATTGGTAAAAAGTGTCAAAATAGCTTAATAACTAAAATAAACAACATACCAAAATAACCCTCTAACAAAAGTAAACAATATACACCAATTTAATTCAATACCAAACTAGTTCCAAAAAGTTTGAATTTAATTAAAATTCAATCATTGCAAAATATATCTATCTTAGATTTGTAAACTCTTAATTTATTTCTTTAAAAATCAGGTTTCATATTTTTGTTATTGACTTTGAATTTAAATAAATTGATGAGATAAAAAAATATAAACTCATTAAATTCCAAAACAAATGTAAATGGTAATTTGTTTTTGACCGCATGTAAATGGTAATTATATCAATTATTTTCCACATATTGTCACATGGCATTCATGTGTTATTTGTTGACCATTTTTCTTCTTCTTCTAAACATCTATAAAAGAATGCTTGTGCAAACAACTAATTGAACAAACAAGAAAAATATTACAATTTACCTTTGGGCTTTTCTTAATCTCTAGTATTTTGATTCACTCCGTAGTTGAAGTTGAGGTACTTTTTTTTGTTTACTGCATTTCCTCTTTAGTTCTTACTCAAAAGTTTCATATTTTCTCTTTTCTGTAATAAACTGATGAAAGTTTTCATCCTGGCAATATGGGTTTTTCGATTGAAAAGCTATATTCTTTGATGATTTAATCATAGATTTATATAATTTATTGGGTTTGTGTGTGCACTATTATTAGTTTTTTATCCATATTTATCTATCCGTCGAATTTGATTATGTCTATATAGAAAAGAACGAGAGTGATAACTTCGATTTAATGCAGATCGATTCAATTCTTCAATTCGTCTTTTTTCAATATCGCTCGATGGATGGAAGTAATAGTATCCCTCCACCATTGAACACAACTCAAATCTCGTACCCTGCTACTAAAGAGGATGGCAACAAAACCAACGTCTCATCGGCACACCCAATGCCCTTGATCCGTTTGCCAGCTGGGTCACCGCTGTTCAGCCCCGGACCACGGTCCACGATGTTTCAGTCATCGCATGTCTTCTCTCCTTTCCCGCCATTGACCCCTTCGTCGTCGTCATCAGCACCAGTGGAGAATATAGACTCTTCCATTAGGTTTAACAATAATCTTTCACTGCCTCCGATGATGAGCCATCCCACTGGGATTAACAACAACCTTTCACGACCTCTTGTGAGTCCTTCCATTGGGTTTAACATCAACTCTTCATTGCCTCCGATGATTCCATCCATGAGATATAAACCCTTGAGAGTCTCCGACAATACTCTGCCGCTGGGAAAGGCTCATAAACGGTCCAAAAGTGATATCATTGGACTCAATTCGATGATTCCTCATAAAAGCAAGGAAGGCGTTAGTGAGATGAAATCTGATGAGGATTTATTCGAGGAAGAGTTCAGTGCTTATAAGAATTTTAACTTTAGTGCTTTTAACTTTAATGAGAATGAAGATGAGATAAGAGCAGTCCAAGAATATGATCCTTCAAGCAAGCACAACACAAGTGTTTCATTGGATAGCTGTTTCAATAACAACTTCAAGAAACCTCCTCTTCCTCCTTTGAATTTTACGGGTAAAGTTTCCTCTACCACTTCGGTGCATGGAAACGATATTGATGGATCTGATTATAAAGATGTCAGAAGGTAACTGAGATCTTTTGCTAGATTTGATTAAATTACTCTTTTTTTTTTTTTTTAACTCATATGCTTCATGGTTTTGTGACATTAATTATTTATATGGATGTTCTAACAGAATTTTGGCAAACCGAGAGTCAGCTGCACGTTCAAAGGAGAGGAAGAAGCAAAACCTTGCCCACTTGAAACACAAAGTAATGACTCTTGAGATTGAGAAGTATACATTGTCTACGGAGTTTTCACTTTTCGAGGTTAGACATATGATCACATATTAGCAACCATATACTTTTCATCTCTAAAAGGTTCTTGTAAGACACTTGCTAAGTTTTTATTGTTGTTGCATGTAGAAAAAGAAAATGGCGCTGATGTCCGAGAACAAATACCTAACTATTCAACTTGAATCTAAGAAACAACATGTGAAACTTGCTGAAGGTAGGCCACCTTCAATTTTAGTGATACTTCAATAAGTTTTGTGTTAAACAATCTACTTCTATATCTTTTTCTAAGGAAAATTAGTAAATAAAGAATCTACATAAATGTTTCTCATAGAATATATGTTTTCATTACTTCTGTTTTTGCAGCCATGAACAAACAATTGAATGATGAAGTGAAACGGCTAAAGGCGGCAGCAACCTTGAACCAACATATAAGTGCACAAATCCAACAGCTGAATATGGCAAAAGCCATGAACGAACAGTTGAGTGAGGAACTCCAACAGCTGAATGTGAAAATATGTGAGATGATGCAAAATGGAATTTGAAATATCAAACATGCAGCCACCAAACTAAAAGATGTTGCAACAAGTCAACTACAACAATTACAATCATCGATACCCTCATTTCAGCTATTCGAATAAATAGATTTAAGGAAGTGGAGGTGGATTTCGTAATTATGCAAGCTTATAGACTGAAGTTATGATAGTTTTTAAGTTTTTTTTTTTTCATTCAGTTTATCTAATTACCGGTTCAATCATATTGATTATAACCAATGTAAGGATGTTCCTTTTTCCGAGAAGCGATGATTGCTTGCTTTGGTCAACTTTTCTTTTCTGTACTTGTTATTTGCATCATTGATTATTGAAAAAAAACCCTAGAAAACACGTGTTCTATAATGGTCAATTTTTTTGGGATTGATCTTTTCTTCGATTTGGGAAAAACAACCAGCGTTTATCTTTGTTTCCCCTATCCATATATATATATATATATATATATATATATATATATTCATAAGTCTTTAATTTGTTTTGAACGTCTTATATTGATTATAATAAGTTTACAAAGTCAGAAAATAACAAGCTCCTTAAACAGTGAGGAGGATAATAGTGTATTTTTGAAATAAAAGATTGTCTTTGAGGAGGTGGTGTCTGCGGAAGCGTAGCAAGAACAGAGAGGGTACCGGGTCCTCTAGGCTGGGGAGTATTGAGTCACAAAATTTATATGAAGTTCAAGTTTCAAGGAAGCAGTTACATTTTAACCCTAATATACATAAGTGTCTCACAAATTTCAGGCTCGGAGTCTCTTCACGTAAGCCGGTGGCTGGAACCTCTTCGACAAGCAAAAGGGATAGGAAACGTCTTACATCATGAAAGATAAAGACTCGATCTACGTCAAAGCTGCTGGTGGCTCCGGTGTGATATGCTCAAATTTATCCTTAGAGCTACTCTCTCAAATTAAGAGATCATTGTAGTACTTAGAGATCGAATTAATTCTACAGATATTCACGTTCATACAATAGATTATCAGTTACGAATTAAGCTAAACAAGAAAAATTATAATTAAAATAAGCAAGCAAAGCAATTAAAATCGAAGTAAATTCAGATGAAAAAATAACTAGGTTTAGGAAAATTTTCAAGTAATTTAGAATTGCAGGTTAAATAAATTATCATGATTGTACTCGAAACACAATGGTAAAATCAATCAACTCTCACTGCAGAGATTATCTATGTCTAAATCTAGAATTCTAAATCTCTTTGCTAAATTCTTCAATTCAAACAAGCATTAATTCCATGTTCGATTGTTCACAAAATCCCTAAACTAAATCTCTTTGCGAATAATTATTTTGCTCATCTAAGATAGTTCAAGAATAAGCAATTACACTCTCGTGTTAAGTAATCAACCTAAGATCATATTCTAGGTCATGAATCTAGAATAAGCAATAAACACAATCTAAATGAAGAACTCTATTGATTCAATCCTAAATAACCATCAACTTAACAATTCATCTTCTACCTTTGAAAACCCTAAACCTAACAAACAAACTACTAATACATATAAACAGAAATCATAGTTTGAATAAATTGCATAAAATAAATCAAGAAAAGAAATAAGAGTTTATAAATCCTCTCCAAAAACTCTGAAAAGGTGGATGTAGCGTAGAATGAAGCATATATCTAAACAATGACCTAAAATACTATTTATTACTAAAATACGAAAAGGACTAGATTGCAAATAGGAAAAACTCTGGGGCAGTTTTGCAAATCCAAAACTATGTCTGCAACCGGTGTTGAGCGACACCAGTGGGTGGTATTGGTCGACACCAACACCAAAAATAGTCTCCGAGTGCTGTTCTCAGCTACAAAGCTCCATATGCTCCAAAATGCTTCAAATATGTCTCAACACAGTCCAACTCGTACTTGAACCTAATAAGACTCGATAAACACCGAAAAGACTCTAAAAACAATACTTATATCATGGTTAAAAACCGTAAAAACCATGTTATATCACGTGGCAGACTTAGCTTTTGATTGCCCTCAAGTAAACATAAAACTAAACACAAAGAAGAAGTTTGAAAACATGAAACTTATAACGTCATCAGAGCACTACTCTCATATTCACCTTAGTAATCCACTAGAAATTTCTTATCTGACAAAATTCAGACCGCCATGTAATTCATCGCTAGCACTCGCAGCTTTCCTGATAATTAATACCCACAACTTCACAACATAATCCCCTGTAAGTCCTTCATCGCTGGGTCTCATCTCTGATTTCAATGCCAAGAACCTTCTAGACTCATTGTCATTCAATACCAAAACAAGACAACCATACAAGACTTGGTACTCTTTCTCTCCCCCAGACTTATTTCTTTCTTATTCTCTTTTCTTTGCTTTTGATCATATTTATCATTGAGTTTAATTCAAAGGTGTAGATGAATAATGATATCACGGGAAAATCCTAACTTCGGTTCCACCTTTGCGTGATCATCTCAATCTTGAGTAAAATAATGAGGTCACGAAAAAGTTTCCTACCCCTTTACACAAAAGAGAATCATCTCATCTTTATGTATTTATTAACTAGATCAAGGGAGAGGAGTACCATTTATATTCCACACAAGTTGTATCATGTCTGGTATGAACGAGGAGACAAGCCCTTAGAACATTGATCACATCGACAAGGTAAAACGAATAAATAGCTCAGCCTTGAATTTTTTTATTACTCTCGGATTCAGATCAGGGTTGAATCAATGGTCACTTAGGCTACTAAAAATATGGTGGTTTCCTCAGTAAAATCATAGTTTCAGACTTATTTTGATTCAATAAAACAAAAATAACTTGACTCTAAGAAAATAAAAGATGTTGTCAGCAACTACCTCCCCAGACTTAAATAACATTGTCCTTAGTGTTACCAAACCTAAGGTTGGCAAAAATAAAATAGATAAGAAAAAAAAGAAAAATCGAAAAAAATAGAAAAACTTACCAGTGGGTTGCCTCCCACTAAGCACTTGTTTTGAAAGTCATTAGCTCGACTTGGCAATGGAGCTCATGGATCTAGTGGACGAGAGAGTGGCAATGAATGCTGCTCAGAAAATTATCGCCTCATTTGTGGTAGAATATAAGCATTTGATGCATGAGAACGACCAAAGAAGTGAGAAACATGAATCGGGCAGGACGTTAGTCTGGGTGGGACATTTATTTTCCCTGCAAAATCATCAACAGAAGAAACAAGTACCCTACGATAATCTCGTGGCTTGGTTAACTGTAAAACAGTCTTTATACCATTTAAAGTATTATTGATGATATCAGATGGTTTGAGTTTGGAAAGTGCGTACTTTTGTTTTTCCCAGGGTGAATGAAGTGTGGGATATGGAGCTTTTTGTTTGACAACAGCTGTTGGACTTGTAGTATTGAGACCATCTAGAAAACCAGCTGTTTCTGACAAATTTGGACCAACCCGTAGAGGGTGTCGATTGTCACCAGTGGGTGGTGTCAACCGACACTGATCCATCTGTTCTAGCATGGTGTCGATTGACACCGATGGTTGGTGTTGATCGACACCAACTCCTGCAGCTCGGATATTTGTATTTTTTCTGTAATTCAGCTCTAGAATCCTTGTCTCCATCACAAAAACGTCTTCCTCCAGCAACTTGTCATTGAGTGGAACCTCGTCTTGGAGCCTAGTCTGGAAGATATGATCACCAGTCCAATCCTCAAGCACAGAAGCTTGCGTATTCACTTGCTTACAAGAACTCAACTCCTTGACATACCCAGCAGTAATGTCTGTGGAAGTTTCTACAGAGAATGTTTGACCATCAATGGTGGGTGTAATACCCCGACCTTAGCCTAGGACCGGATATAAGGAAATGATCGAGAAGCATGGCAGAGACTTAGAAAACTTTTTGGCAAAGATATTCTGATGTTATAGGCGATCGAGTGGCATGGCTAAAGGGCATAGGCAGTAGGTTATCAAGGAAAAATATCAAAGTTATGAAGAAAATATATCGACAAAGGCAATTATGGCCGATAATCGATCAAAGAATGGATTTAAGTAAGACATAATGGATTTAATCCAAGAGATGATGACATGGCATGCTTAGCAAGTTAACCTTTTCGCTCGGGGTAAGTTAAGTTTTGAACGAAGAAAATCTAGTTTTGATCGAGTAATTCTTAGAGTTGGTCAAGAAAATAGGTGTTGTTGTATCATGGAACGAGTGTGGAACGGTAATATGTAGTCACGGAATGGATCGAGAATGATCCAGACAGGTTTCGTGAAACAGCAAAATGAGTGTTCACGGACGTGCCACATCATTGAGCTGCTTGAGCTGCTTGGGGAAGGAAGCAGGTGCATCACCTGCTTGATGACCGCCTTGGATGTGTGGCTCAGCTTGCTTTGACGGCTTGAGCTTATCATCACGGACATGTGTCAGCCACCGGTTTATTTCCGTGCCCACCAAGTTCTCCGTGCCATGTGTTCGTGTCTAGAGTTGGATTAGTGTCATTTCGGATAAGGATGCTCCATGTGCAGCCATCTAGTGTCTGTGTGTCGATTTTCTAGCTATGATTAGTATCATTTTAGATAAGGATCAAGATTGGATTGTTGTGAGAAGTTTTGATTAGAAGTTGGAGAGTGATCTGAAGTTTAAAACCGAAATAAATGGAAGTTCAAGGACCTAGGACCATAAGATTTGAGACACGAAAGGTGTTAGTTATGAGAATCTATCATAGGGTTATATGATGATTCTCGAGAGAATTTGTTGCTATTACCCGTTGGATGCGAAGGCCATATACATTAATAACCAAAAATGTATTCGGCCAGTTTATTATATTTAAGTTGTGATATCTAGATGTAGATGTGCAAGTGTTTGTGAAGAGAAGAAATCATAAGAAGAAAAACTTTGTATGGTTTGTAGACCATCAAAGTAAAAGGATGAAGTAGTCGAAGACTCGCTATGATAATACATTCCATGTACGAGTGATCCAAGAGAAGGAGTTATGATTTGTTAGTTCAGGATGTGCTTATATTATGAAGCTCATCATTGAAAGTACTCACATGAAAAGCCAAGACGGGTTTTTTAGATATCGGGTTTTTTTTGGAATGTTCATGGTTTTAATAAGGTTTCTAAACATTCGGTTATTAGTAGTTGGGTAAATAGACAATGTATGCAGTTTGGGTGTTTATTGGAGACGAGAGCCAAGGAGAATAAAGCCCCAAATATTGTGAATAAAGTTTTTCAGCAATGGTTGTTTATGTCGAATTATGAGTTTAACATGTTGGGACGTATTTGGGTGGGTTGGAAGGCAACCACTAGGCTAACTCCGGTTTTTAAAAGCAGTCAACTGATCACTTGTTGGGTTTTACTGGAAGGGGAAGAAGAAGAATTTTTATGTTCTTTTGTCTATGCTTCTAATTTTATAAAAGAACGGATATTTGAAATCATGACTCACCACTCTTTAGGAATACGCCGTGGATGATTTGTGGGGATTTCAACGAAATTCTAGATGGGGAGGAGCATTCAAATTTTGTGGAGTCTCAAACAGTACAGTTGGGGATGAGAGACTTCCAAGATGTAGTCAGATATTGTTCAATGGTAGACCTTATTCATCATGGGCCGCGATATATGTGGTATAATAAAAGAGCAAAGGGGGTTATTTGTAAAAAACTTGATAGAGGTTTGGTGAATAGTTGCTGGTTGCAGAAGTTCCCACAATCTTATTGTAGTTTTGCTTCAGGAGGTTGTTCTGATTATGCAAGAGGAAGCATCAATGTGGGAGAAGCAGTTCCGAGAGTTAAAAGGCCATTTAAAATCACAAATGTCCTTGCACGCCTTCCCTAGTTTCATGATACAGTTGAGGAGTTTTGGGAAAATTCAGAGCCTCTATTTACTTCGACTTCTGCATTATATAGATTTTCGAAGAAGCTCAAAGCCTTGAAGCCGGCACTGCATGCATTGGGTAAAGAAACACTGGCAGATATATCTTGTCGTACACGGGAAACTCTAGCAGACCCATCGACTCAAAAAGTTGAAGCGGAAGCTGTGTCGTTCACAAAGTGGAATCACTTATCAGAGTTGGAAGAGGGGTATCTTAAACAAAAGTCAAAGCTTCACTGGTTGAATGTGGGGGACCAGAACAACACATATTTTCATAAGACTGCCGAGATTCGTAAGATGCAGAATTCCATCAGAGAAATAACAAACCATAATGGAGAGGTTTTGAAAACAAATGAGGAGATTAAAGGGAAAGCAGAACGATTCTTTAGAGAATTTCTATCACAAAAACCAACTGATTATCAAGGAACTTCGGTGGAATATTTACAACATAAGCAAACATATTCATGGATAGGAAACGTCCTACATCATGAAAGATAAAGACTCGATCTACGTCAAAGCTGCTGGTGGCTCCGGTGGCTGAAGGTTCTCCGGTGAAGGAGAATAGTAAGAGGAAGGTGGACGACAATGGTATGGAGGGTAGTTACCCTTTTTTGTAGTGTATCTCCTTTCATGCCGTCGACATCTTCATCATCGTCCTTGTTCTGTTATTGTTCATCAGCATTAGTGGAGAATATTCAAGACTCTTCCATTTGGTTTTACAATAATCTTTCACCGCTCTCGACGATGAGCCCTTCTAGTGGGTTTAACAACAACTTTTTTGCACCTCCGATGAGCCTTATGTTGGGTCTAAGAACAAATTCTCAAGGCCTCAAAAGAACCCAAAATAGGTTTAAGGAAAACAATTCAAGGCATCCGATGCGCAACATGAACAAACCATTGTGTGAGTCGCAAACAAGAACGCTCATATATCTAAAACTAAAACAAAAACAAAAAGAGATAAAAATGACTCGAGTATTTGGCAAAAACACATTTTAAACATAAAATTTGGAGAGACTTGAATCAAAATAGAAATTAAACTAGCTCCTCCTATCTCTTCATTGTTCAATTACGCCGTATTGGTCTCTGATCAGGCTTCTAGCTTCTTCTTGACCATTCGTTAAGGTTCAAAATTGAAAAATATCATCCGTTGTTTTTCAATCTCTCGTTCGAGCTGTAAGCCTGTAACTCCATCTTTGTCGAGATGTTTGAGCTACATCCTCCTTTCCATTCACTCGTTTAAGCTCCGAGTCCAATCTCCGTTTTTGTTCAGCTAACGAAGAAGGTTGCTCATAAAATTTAGAAACTAATACTAGTGCTAAAGTTCATATTTTGGGTGACTATGATAAAAAAAAAGGTCAAAAGCTTTTTAAATTTGTTTAACCTGGTCTTCAATATGAAGTTGGATGAATCACACTCACAGTAACTCATATTACAAACGATGCTAAATTTGCTTGATCCCCTAATGATCATGTTCAAGTTCTATGTGGAAGGGTACTACAAGAGAGAAGTATACATAAAGATGGGGGCTAGATATGCTCACTGGACGTTTCATGAGATGTCCCATAACAACTAATCATAAACATGATCAGTAACAATCTCTTATGTGCATATGGGTTTGTACATCTTACAAGAGACCACGGATGATGAGAGGATCATAAGCCAAAAGGTTTAGGGAACGATATATGAAAGCTTGAGCATACATTTGAAAGATTATGATTATCATTCCTACATTTCAAGAAACTCTACACACAGTTATACTCATCAATCCATATACTACAAAAAGGACGAAATCTACAATCTTAACTCACACTGGACTTGTGTCCCTAACCAAAATTGGATGCAAACACTAAACAAGGTATTATCTTTAGCATTAAACAAGGTATTAAATGAGACAGAATTCATTATTATCACACAAAACACTTTAAGATTTGATAATAAGTCACCAACATAATCTTGTTTACTAATCTCCAAAAACAAAACTCTTTTAAATGACTAGCATATTCTCAGTATTGAATTCATTACCAAATCCAAAATCCAACCAAAACCATGAAGTTGTTTGGTCAACGTTGTTGGCTGAAAAGAGATCGACTGATAATTCCAGTAGCTTCAATGTAACGATCAACACATCTAGAAATGCAGCTACTCTCACTCCCTCCTAAGCTTGATCCTGGCTTCGTTATACATTTCTCAAAACATTTTCCTCTTAAAGTCTGCAACAACCAACCAAACAACATTTAAAATCCATGAAAAACACAGAATTCTACATTGTGTACAAAAAAAAAAGCCAAATTTGTAAAATTTTAAAGATTAAAAAAATTGAAACTTGAATTAAATAACATTGAGAGTCCATGGAGACAAATTTTATGCACTACTCAACTACTAAAAATTACATGGGAGTAGTTCAAAATTCTACTTCATATACAAAAAAAAGGGTCAAATTCAAAGATTGAAACTTGATTGAATTCAACAACATTGAGGATCCATGGAGATAATAAAGGTTGAAGCATAGCTTATAACTACTGATTTACAGACAAAATTAGAGATATAGTTAAACCTCCATAAATTAATATTGGATTCATTAATTAATATTTTTTTCTGGTCCCAAATTAATATTTTGAATCAAATATCAATTTTATAAATTAATAAGCTCGATAAATTAATAAAATATCAAAAAAATACATCCATCTCAATATTATTAATTTATTGAGGTTTTACTGTTATTAGATGTAATTGATCGGGAAAAAATCAACTTTTTCGGCGATTTCAAAGATTGAAAGAGGAGAAAATAAAGAAGAAAAAAAGAGATGGACCTCGATGAACTCCTCAGCGTAAGCTTGAGCGAGCTGAGCCTTGACGTGATCCATCATTGCTTCGGGCGAGATAGATCCCCCAGGCGGCGAATGCGAAGAGTACGAATCCATTTTTTTTCTCTCTCTCTCTCTTGCCAAAAAGCTTCTACGAGGAATGAAAAACCCTAAAACCTTTACCATCACCTCCTAAAATAGCTTTAGTGACTAGAGAGCATCGTGCTAGGTTTTGAGATATTGGGCCTTGAAGCCCTTTTATATTCAATTTACAAATGGGCCTAGAAAATGCTCATTCATATTCATATTCAATTTCAAGTTTCTTCAATTCAACATTGTAACTATTGAATCCAAATCGAGCAAAGATAACTGTAACCGGGTACGGGTCTGAGGAAATACCAGAACGGAGCCTGGGAATGAGTTATTTTGAGTCCGGTTCGATTTGGAGATCGCGGTTAAGACTGGACAAGGACTCGAAAAAATAGTGTATATGAATTTGTCATGATCTCTAAGTTGCAACATAGGAATCTAGTTAGATTACTTGGATTTTGCATTGAAGTTAAGTGACGATGTTTGTGTATGAACTTATGCCAAATAAAAGCTTAGGCGCTTATCTTTTTGGTGCAAGTCTTATTTCATCTTTACTCGAGTAAGTAGCTGAGACCATATAAGGTATGTATGTACTGCTTCATACTGAGCCAAACAGATAAAATCAAGCTTCGTGTTTCTTAACAGACAAATTCAGACTTATATCTTCCGAGTCACTCGTATGCTGATTACATAATATGAATACATAATGTTGGTTGTTTAATGATAATGGTTCTGTATTCAGAATATGAAATCTATGTTTTGATCAAATAAACAATTAACCAAAAATCTTTGATAATATCCCAAAATAGGTAAGAAAATTGATAACACCACCAAAATAGTCAACAAAAATTTAACTAACAACAAATACTTAGAAAACAAAACAATGTTTTTAATGGGACTTGGATAATAAAATATCTAGGTTTTGATTGCTTTACCATAGGACCTGGCCTTCTCTTGAGAAGTCTGGAAACGACTGTGTCCACCTTTGGAAGACGTGTCAATGAACTTAATACTGATCTGCTCCATAGAAACCCTAGACGTCTGCTTCACTAAAGTCTGTCTCAAAGTCACCACACGTTTCTTAGGCCCCACACAACATCCCTTGATCATCAAATAATCTTCCTTTACTATCCCATAGTGTGGGAATCCTCCCATTGGTGTGATATCTTTATCAGTTCTGTCAAAAAAGAAAACAGAAAAAGTTCAGTTCACTACTTAGTACACAGATGACTGAAATATATCAAGATTGGGTTGTTAAGTTACCTGTCAAACTCGGTCATGGCTGAGTGAGTCTCTTGGCTAACTTTCCCAAGGCGGTAAACTTTCTTGTTCATCTCAGTACGGTGGTGGTAACCGTTTTGCCCTGCTCTAGCCACTGTGTAGGAGACTCTAGCTGGATGCCAAGCACCAATACAAGCCACCTTGCGGAGTCCACGATGAGTCTTCCTTGGAAGACGAGTCACACCCCATCTTGTAACCACACCTTCATAACCTTTTCCTTTGGTAACACCGATTATGTCAATCATTTCATCTTTCTGGAAGATAGCATCAACAGGGACTTGTTTCTCGAACAAACTGTAGGCATAGTCAACCTTCTTTGCTGCATCTCCACCATTGATTTGAATCTCCATAAGATGTGCCTTCTTCTGCTTCAGCCCTTTCATTTTCCTTATCTATAGCAAATTCAAAGTAATCAATATAAGAATTAACCAACGATGAAGACAATTAGAGATATTATGATCCTCTAAAATTTTCTAAATGAGAAAGATGGAAATACCTGAGTGTGAGCAAGAACTCTGATGACAGTGCAGTACTTCTTCATTTTCTCCAATTGACTTTGAATGTCTTTTTTACCTTCTTCGGTTTCAAGTCTCTTTGAGTATCCCGTAAAAGCCTTCTTCTTTGACTTGGCCCAGTTCTTGTAGAACCTCCTCCTCACTTCTTCGCTCAAATGCTGAGCCCACACAGTGTTCAGAGATCGAAGACCACGGGGTGTCTTCACATACCCTACCACACCAACGACCACCATCGGAGGTGTCTCAATTATAGTCACAGCTTCACATGTTTCCTTCTTGTGGAGCTCTGGCAAAAATATTGATAATGATCAGCACAAAACCACATGCAAGAATTATGTATGTGCATTGAATCAAACAACGGAAGAGAGTGAGTACACACTTGATCCAGGTTTTTCGACCTCTCTGACAATGTGAGTCATCCCAGCTTTGTAACCCAAGAAGGATGTGAGCCTGCAAGGCTTAGTTGGATCATCCTTAGGGAAGGCCTTCACTGTAAACACAAACAATTAACATCAGTTCAGTTCAGAACAAATAACATCAGTTCAGAACAAGCCGTATATAATAACATAGAAGTATACACATTATAGCAAAGAACATAAACACGTTAATACAACAATCAGCGCTCAATTCTTCCTACTAAGTGCATATAATAAGATGCAGAAGCTATAAATATTGGTGAATAAATGCAAATAGGCCTTGCAACGATATCTAATACCTTTTCCACGATGTCTGCTAGCCCTCTTCCTTGGAAGGAAACCTAAAGAACCATGTCTTGGATGCTCAAACTTTCTGTGAGACATACTTTCAACTAGACACAAAAACTCAAAATAAGATGAATTTGTACTTAAAAGAAAGCATTACATACAAACCTATATCCAAAATGACGTAATAATCAAACAATAATCAGAAACAAAACAAAAAAAAGTAGCAAGAAAGATACAGTAAGTTTCATACATGAAACAAAATTTCAGAAATGTAAAATAATGACTAAACTCTAATGACTGAGAAAACAAAACTTTATACAGATCAATGAACACCAAGTAAATCAAGATTACAGATTTGTGCATATATCAATCTAATGAAAACCAAGTATTACAGATTGCATATTTGTACAAATAAACAACAAAATTATAATAATAACATAAGTTAAACAGTAAAATCAGCGATGTTCAAGAACAGATTATGAAATGAACAAAAAAGAATAAGACACATAAGTGGTACTCTCAAGAATTCTGGAAAATGAAAGGAAATGTTCCCTCGATCAAAGGCCTATGGCATCATTAAGATAGCCAAATCTCAAGCTCATTAAGAGTGTTTCTCACCAGAAACCATTAATGGTTTCCAGTAAAAGAGCAGATCAGAGACTCCGGCCTTGATTTAAAAAGTTTCCGAGGATTTTCATTCCGATCATTACCAGAACAACTTGAGTATACACATATGTTAAACATCATATACAAAAATCAAACATTTTCATATAAAATTACATTACAACACAAATTTAAGCAGCTTAATCAACGAAGACGATTAGACAGATCAAAATCTCGGTACCAATGTCACAAATCTTCAGCCAGATCTAAGAAACTAAACGCAAATTAAACTCGAGAGAAGCTTGTGTACCTTAAGACTTTAGACGGCGATAAGAGGAGAAAATTTTAGCTTTGTGGTTAGATTAAGTCTGGAATACCGTATTTATACTCTCTTGGCGACCTAGGGTTTTTGAAATTGGGTTAAGCCAATATAAATATGGGCTTGGCTTGTGGCCTAAGTTCAAATGGGCCGGCTCACGCCTTTTTAAAATGAATATTCGCCGCAATCTTGCAAATTAGCTTACTAGCTCATATATTAAACAAATTGCAAAAAGAAAATCAAACTATTGCAGTTTCACATAGAGAGTCTGATTAAATTAAAGTGTATTTAAAGGCCCAAATCTTTCAAACTAAATAAAGTTTCACAAACTCATATACAGTAAAACCTCTATAAATTAATAATATTGGGACCAAATTATTTAAAATATTTTATTAATTTATAGTGGTGATATTTGGATCAAAAATATCAATTTAGAACCAGTAAATTTATTTATTTATCGAGATATTAATTTATAGAGGTTTTAATGTACTTGTTTTGTATCAAAAACACTAATATATGTTTAATCTTGAATAACACTTATATTTTTACCTTCTTTTGTTGCCCTTTTAGACACCATTTTGAACATTGAGTTGGAGCAGTGACCAAAATAAAAAAAAGGGTTAGAACACATCACAAGAGAAGCAAGCATACGAGAGCATTTCATGGTATAGATATGTCTATGCAGGCCCGGTCTAAAAGGTGTGCCCACAGTTCATTTACACAACATCCATAATTTTTAGTCAGATTTTTTCAAGTCATTAGAATCTGTAAGTCGGACTTGTGTTTTACGATATGGTCATCACTAGGAATTCCAATAAGAAAAAAGTGGTTGAATACACCAAGATAATTATATGATCTATAAAAATTTGGAACTAACCGATGGTATATACTATATACTCACAATGAAAATCTCAAAACAATCAGTGGATATGTTTTGTCTCAAAGCCAATTGGATCAAATAGTTTATACAAAACCCTGTATGATGATTCTAATCTATATTATTAGACACTTAGATACGTATATTGTTTTTTTTTATGGGACACTTAGGTACGTATAATACACACATAAACATAAGTTTATTGAAGTTCATTAAACACTAGTTTCACGATCTTAGTGAGCCCGGAGCTGATTTTCTACCGCTCCGATTATCCCCTCTAACCTTTGGTGAAACCTTTCCGCCTTGAGATCTTGGAGACGGTGGCCAGTGACCGGAGGAAACAGCCATGTCCTTATGATGTATAAGACTCTCTAGAGTCTCCACGACGGCAGGCATCTTGGGCCTGTCTTTAGGGTTAGGGCTCACACATTGTAAGGCGAGAAGAGCCGTGTCCTTAGCCGCCTTGACGGAGTATTGACCGGCGAGTCTCGGGTCCATAACACATCGGAGACGGCGGCTGCTTGTTAGGTAAGGCTTTGACCAGTCGATGATGTTCTGCTGGTTTTTTGGCCGTGACTTTTCGGTGGCTCTTCTTCCCGTTAAGAGCTCGAGTAAAACGACGCCGTAACTGTACACATCACTCTTTGTCGTTAAATGCCCTGAAAATATTGCTCACATGTGTTAGGTAAATTAATCAAATAAAACTTATTGATAATTCCAAAAGATTAAAAATGCCTACTCATTCAAATTTTGACACATTCCAGATTAATATGTTTTACTTATTTTGTTTTATTTTCTGTTTAAAACTCCAAAAAGACTACAATAATTTTTGATAGGTTGACAAAAGAAAAGTGTTGAAAACAAAACAAGATAATTATTGTGTAATAAACCTGTTGAGACATATTCAGGAGCAGCATAACCATAAGTGCCCATGACTCGAGTTGTGACATGAGATTTGGATCCTTCTGGACCCATTTTAGCCAGCCCGAAATCTGATAGTTTCGCAGTAAAATCCTGAAAATTTTCAATAGCTCACATCAAAAGCATAAATAACCAAAATGTGAAATATGTATTTAACAAAATTTTAGGTGAAATAATTACTTAAAGTGTGTATACCGAATCAAGTAGTATATTAGAAGTCTTGAAATCACGGTAAATGATTGGACTCTCCAAATCATGCAAAAACGCCAAACCTTTAGCAGCCGCAACGGCGATCTTCAGCCGTGTCGCCCACGGCAGCGATAGTGAAATCCCTGACGACAAAATGAAATACTCATTAATTAATTAATACAATAAAGTTTATATGCAAAAAAAATAAGTTTATATGCGAATATATACTGCAATAATCAATAATGTTTTTACGTTTGAAGAGGTGATTTTCCAGGCTACCACGTGGCATGAACTCGTAGATAAGGACTCGTTCCTCATCCTCGCAACAGTAACCAATAAGTTTGACTAAGTTTGGGTGCTTTAATTGTCCAAGAAGTATGACCTCGGACTGCATGTAAAAGTGTAATTATATTCTTAGAGAATAAATTAAGAAAAATACATGTATTTAGAGTATGTCAAAGTGGTTTCACCAACTATTATATGCCAACAGAAAGATTCTTTTACGTTTTACGTGATACCAAAAATAGAAACGACAAAACCATATGCGTACTTAATCCATAATATAGACAACCATAATTTCCATATAGTTTCACACCCTAAAGTATTTAAAGATAAAGACATGAGTCCAAATGAAATCTTTGACTTTAAAAATTAAAAAATGATCATGAGGGGTGTTTACTTTTCTTATGTACTGTTTGTTGATGTATCGTATGATTTGAATCATATATGTCATAATTAAAAAATAATTAGAGAACAGTAACAAAGTAAAAGAAAAATGATGATTAATGTGCCATGCAATAATTGGTATACGTTCTTACAAGCCATTCACGATGTCCTTGAAGCCCTTCAATGTCTAATAGCTTGACAGCAACAGGCTGAGCTTTGAGGGTTTGTCGGAGATTCTCATCAATATAACCTTTATACACTTTACCGAACCCACCTTCTCCGAGAAGATAGTTCCCGGAGAAACTCTGAGTGATCATCTTGAGTTCACACATCTGAAAATCCATTAAATCGGCTCCTAGAGTCTGTGCAAGATCTTCGTTGATCCTAGCGGATGAAGAGCGGCTTAGATCAGCGAAAGAGAGTCGCCGGAAAGAAGGAAGTGGTCCGAGATGGTTCTTGGAGAACTCTGATCTCGAAGGTCGGCAACGGCTAAGGTTGCCGAAGACGGTTTGGTCATCGACTGAGCAGCAATTTGAGGCAAAGGGTTTCCATAACGGAGAGGATTTGGTGGATGTTGTTGTCGAGGAGTCTCTCATTGAGAAAGAGGACTTTAATTTTTTTTATGTGTTTTAGGTTTTCAAGTAGGAGTCAAGACAATGATGAGTGGGATTGGTCTTATATATAACAGATGAGATGGAATATGCGTAAATAAATATAAAAAAATAAGTATAAAGTATTATATACATAGATCACAAAGTATGTTACTACATAGGGTTATCGGTTGGTTTATATATGATTCACGAGATATATCTCCTGATCAACAATTTCTTTTTGTTTTTGACATTTGGAACGCATATTAATATTTGAATTCGGATACTTTGATCAAATGGTTTGTTTTTCTTTGTCTATAGAACATTACATATATTACATATACTTGTAATGTTTTACATATATTTGTAATGTTTTATAGTAGAGACTATTAACTAATAAGAGGTCAGTAATCATAAAAATACATTGCTTTTATCTAATTACTGTTGAGATTAAGAAAAATATAATGTGAATTCGATAATAGGTTTGCTAGCTATCTTGTAGACTCACACAAACGTATAATTGGAATAGTAATAATAAATTAGAAAATGTGAAATAGCGGTTTTGTTTGATAGTGTTCACTGTTCAATTAGGATAAGCTAATAAATAAAAGATGAAGAAGAAAGAGTAGGGACGTTCTTTCTTCAACTGCCCTAACCACTCTACTCAAACTTGGGGTTTTGCGTCATCATGTCTTCTCTTTTTACTCATTTTAAAGATATGTACGTGTGTGTGTCACATTTGACTAAAAATTTTATATCGTAGTAAATTTTAAAATACAATAGTGTAATTAGAATAACCGATTTAAAAATCACGGACTAGTTTGGAGTTATAAAAATATATAGTGTGTTTGTTATGTTATAGTCAACAAGTCGGTGATCGGTTATATTGGAAGGATTCTTTTATCATTACATAATTCACTTAATGGTTAAATTAAACTTTTAGGATCAATCTATGCTTTGGCTCTGAAGATCCAGTTACAAGAGCAACAAAATTTACGGGAAAGTATACAAAACCATAAATGGTATTATTTCTATAACAAATTAACAATTGATACAAATATTCTGAGAATTACATAAGTTAACAATGGATAAAAGTGGTATGAGAATGAATTAAAGACCTTAAAACATTGTTGTGAAAAATCAAAGGAGCAGTTAAAGCGAGATAATGGATGATGTCTGCAAAAATGGATAATGTCTGCTAAATAACTTCATGCAAATAATAAAACTTTATTATTTCCATTACGCTTCTTCCTGCTCCACTTTTTCAAAACTATTGGCTATATCTCATTCCATCTTATCAAAATCAATTTTCAAGTATAGGATCTAGGGAAAATGGATGTGGGGCAGTTAAAAAAATGAAATATACATATAAGCCTTGAATAGTGAAAATGTGGATCCTATAGTATATAAGAGTTTCACTTAATTATAAGATTTGAGTATATATATTTTAAAAATAATCAAGTATTTTGTATGAATATATATATATATATATTTGTAAAATATAATTCATTATTATTAAAAATGTAATTTTAATATTTTATAAATTAGATAAAAACAATGAAATTCGGTCGTTTGTTTTACTCACTGGAATCATAACGCGAGTTGGGTATTGAAGCTCCACGGATGTCATGAGATATATGTTTTTAAGTTAGATTTTTAATGTGGTTTAACCAAATTATGCGTTTATATTGTAAACCATCAAATTTCCATCTATATTTTAAATTTATCCTCAGAAACGATACTGCAATTTTGATTCATTTTTTAAATCCTAAATTATTTGGCTTATCCAAAATAGTTTTAAATATATATGTTCATAGGAACTTTAGATTTATTTACACAATTTTTCTTTCTATAGTTGTACTTGTATCATGTACAACTTTATTCCTTTTCTTTATTTTTTCCTCTTTTTATCATCTCTTTCTTGTTCCACTGAGTTTAAAGCTCTTCACATTAGTGGCTGCAGTCTTTCACTCTACAATTTTCTTTTCTTTCGAATAATTTCGTTTGATTGACAAAAAAAAAAAGAATAATTTCGTTTAAATTTTTAAGTAAAAAATATTTGTATTGTAACTGATAGTTTACTGAGAAGTGTGGAATCTGACTGTTATGTTTCACTTTATCTTTTTGTTTTCTTTTAGAAAAACAAAGTTAAAACTAGCCAATCAGAAAACACTTAAATTACAGAACTTTATCCTCCACTATCAAAAGTTACACTGAGTCACCCCACT
>CM051366.1:13209165-13234165 GCA_028015245.1 Cardamine occulta
ACTATACGACCTTGTCATTTTCAGCCCCAAAAATTGTTAAATATCTCTAATAAAACCCATCAAACTTCCTCATAATTCACAAATTCCCTTTCTTCGAGTTCAGCGTCAAGAAAAAAAAAATGTATGTAACGAGGCCAATGTCGCAGTACAGAAAATATAATAAGACTCTCTCGGAGGAGTCACCGGAGGGTCCATTTTCCGGCGTTTTAGTTATTACAGACGAAGAAGCAGAAACAGAGGACACGTTCTGTTTCGGAATGTGTAAGAGAACAAAAATTGAGAAGCTTCCATTTCCTCAAGACAAGATCTTATCAGTTGTTCACACAGACAGTTCTGGTAACAGAGAGACTTCGGTTAAGAAGGTTTTGTTCATACCGGCTCTTGATCAACCATTGTCTTCAAATCGGTATTACGTTGTTCACGCTAGAGGTAGACACAAAGGGTAAGATTCCAAAAAAAACACGAGAAAATCTAAATTCTAAGGCTTAATTTCAGATTTGAGCGGTGTCTTAACAATATTTAGGGTTTAGTGTAGTGAACTCTTCTCTGCTTTGTTTTGCAGGAAAGTTTGGGTGTGTTCTAGGGAGATTGAGAAAGGAATATGTTGTTTCCCAGATATCTTGCATGACAAGAAACCTAAACCTTTGAATCCAAGGAACATATATCAGACGGTTAAGATCAACCGTCATCACGAGCGGACGTTCTATGCGAAATCTGTGGCACCAGACAGTACACCGCCTTCGTTTCTCAAGAAGAAAGGGTGGGAGTTGCGAACCTCGAGGAGTCTGCATCCAAGGAGACCTAGAGAAGCTCTAGGCCTAGACGATGAGCTAAGAACCCGGCTCCCTGAATTTGGATTCCCGATCTCTACAATTCGGTCAGGGAGCGTGATAGTAGGAGAATGGTATTGCCCGTTTATGTTTGTGAAGGAGAGATGTAGTGTGAGTTACCAAATGAAGAAGTCAATGTTCTATAGGATGACACTATCCCAATACTGGGAACGGATCTACCATTGCCAAAACAGTGACTTGAATGAAACCAACAATGATGTTGAGGAAAACAATGATGAAAATGAAGAAGAAGTGGTGAGAGTAGACGTGAACGTAGTGAGAGAAGCCAACTATGTGAAGGGTATGGAGGCTATTATGGGGGAGAAAGAAGGACATGGAGGGTTTTATTGGTATAGGCCCGTTCAAGGTCCGCGGAGACCGGGGGAGAGGAGGAGGAAGATGGGTTTAGGGTCTGCGGTGGGGTTGAGTTTCGCAGTGGTGGAAAGGATGAGAAGGGTAATGGAGGAAGGAGGGTGGGTGGGAGGAGGGAGGAAGGTGGTGAGAGTGGAGAGAGATGAGCAATTTAGGGTTTCTAATGGAGATTTAAGGAATGTGAATGGTAACAATGATAGAGATTGGAAGAGATTTGGGTGTTATGTGTTGGTGGAGAGTTTTGGGTTGAGAAGAGCAGATGGAGTTTTGTTGGTTAAATGTGTATTTAGACATACTAATAGACTGAGATGTAAGTGGGAGTAACATTTCCTTTATGTTACAAAGTATGGTACTTATATACTAAAATTCCTAAGTTGGGACCTGCTTATATGGATTATATATGTTCATTCCATGAAATATACTTCTTTCCAAAACCTGTTACTATACTATTTTATTATGTCTAAAGTGTTTGCCAAAGACACTCTCCTTTTTTTACTCAAAATTTTATTAATTTTATATTTAAAAGCACTCTCTCATTTTAACAAATGTGGATGCTCTTAGTTCTTAATTTCTTACCAAACATATATTTGACACTAGTACGGGTTTGGTAAGCCTGAAGTATCCACAAACCATTAGAAATAATTGTGTTTGGGTATGAAGTCACATTGACTTTCCTAAAATTGACTTAAAATCTGATGAGATTTTTTTTTTTTTGGTTACAGAATTAACGAATGTAAAAAAGTATGAAAATTTACGAAAACCAGTACCAATGGATCATTAGTACTTATAATAGCATCCTTGTATTCCGGTTTATTTTTTCTGTAAAGCTTATATTCCAATTTTAAGGATTACTGACTTTACTGTTATGACTTTTTGGATATAGTAACATTTTTATGTTTTCTTAAGAAACCGATTTGTGTTAATATTACTTTCTTCATACTTTTATAAATAACCTGAATTTTATGCATGTTATTTTATCGGATAAACATAGGCCAACAATGTATTTCCATATAAAAACTATCGTATATTATTAAATACACACAGACTTAAACCCCGGTCTATTTTCACACAAATAGGAAGCTGTATGTTTTTTTCCGAATTTCGAAATCCCAATCCACACATGTTCAGATTTTATTGGTTTACAAACTAAAACCGATAGGAACCGATACTAAACCAGTAACTTTAAACCAGACTCCATTCTTTCTCTCTCTCGGCATTTTCCCAGAAAATTTACCCTTTCCGCCAAGTTTTTTCTTTCTATGATCAAATGTTCTTAATCCACCTTATTCATTTCTTCTCCGGAAAATATTCTGACCCGTCCGAAGTCGATTCATCATTCATTTTGGGAAAAAAATAGATACGAAACAATAAACATGGATTAGTGTTTGTTAACCGTCTTAGTCTATCTTCAGCTACTTGAATAGCTCGTGTTGAGCTTTTAACACCTAGAGTGATGGCTTGGCTACAAAAAATTAACACAATTGACTTGAATAGATCCGATTTGAAAACTCTAATTTTGGATTTGGAATTTTTATGGGATCCGATTTGAAAACTCTAATTTTGGACTTTGATACTTATATCGATTGTGTTTAATCTTGGATTTGGAAGCTAAGACTTTTGATTGTTGGTACTAATTTGAAATTGGCAATTTAAGTTTCATGTAGATGTTTTGATTGTAGCTATTCGTCATTCAATTGTTGGCTTTGTTAACCAGATTCGTGATTCCTTGATTCTTGCTTCTTCTCGACCTTATCTGTTTTTTTTTGTTTCTTCTCAAAGGTTTTTGAGTTTGTTCATTATCTGGGTATCTGATTTTTTTCAAGGGGATCTGACGATAAAACTAAAGGAAAGAAAAAAGAAGAGATTAAGAAGAATCATCATTGTCATCTGTGAGAAATTGTAGCTTCCATGGCTTCATGTTTGTCCAACCACAAGCAGAGCCGATCTGAAAAATTTGGGGCTCCAAACGAAAAAATAATTTTTTAATTACTTAATTAGAAAAAACAAAAATTTTAGTCTCCACAAAACTAAAGTTCAAAAAAAAACTACAATAATATCTTTAAAATAACAACAATTTAAAGCTTCTAAAAACAATATTTCTTATATTTTTCTCTGCGAAATCATATTTCAAACTTGTATAATCGAGATTTTTAATCATGATTTTTTCTCTTTTCTCTCAAGAAAATTCAAGTAGTTTTTTACCTTAGAATAAATTAACGATTCAGATTTTTTGAGAAAATATTACCCCTCTAAAACCAAAAGAAGAGAAAAAAATGAGAAATCACATAAAGAATGAGGTTAACTTAAATTTCATTTTTTTAATTAAATAATATATTATAATATTTAAATAATAATAATTTGAGATCCACACAATATTTTATCAAGTATTTATACGAAAATTAATACATTACTCATCATTTTCATATATATATATATATATATATTTTTTTTTCACTTTTTGACGTCAACTAAAATATATATACATATATATATAATTTTTTTGTGAGTGCCTCCTAAAAAGTAAGACCCCATTCAAATGTTTCATAGAAATGTGTTTAACGCCGGCTCTGACCACAAGAGCAACCCCGAAATCAATCGCCAACTCCTCCGCCGCCTCAGCTCGAGAATACATCGCCGCTGTTGCTTGTCGTGATGTAGACTCCTTAAATTCATAGGATTTCTAGTTAGGGATTTGGGGATTGGGGAATTTCGAGTTAGGGATTTTGGGGATTTCTGATTTGGAGATTTTGGATTTTTGTTATTTCTGATTTGATTTTGGTTTGGTTTAGTTGAAATCGGTTTGTAATGAGGTTAAAATCGGTTTACTGTTAAGTTAAGTGGTTAAGCATTTTTGGGTTTTTATTAAACCAATGATAACCGTTGATTATGGATAATTAAGTTTTGAACTTTTAATTTATGTGTATTAAGCTATCGAACTTCCAAACTGTGGGGAAAAAAAATACATCTTCCAATTTGTGTGGAAATAGACCGAGGTTTTAAGTTTGTATGTATCTGATAGTATAAGATAATTCTTGTGAGAAAATACATCGTGGCCCGATAAACACACTATTTTACATGATATGACACTATTTTTAAAAAATCATTCGCGTAAAGTCATTACTTGTTCACGGTTTTACTACCGTGTCTTAATACTATTTGGGGTGCTAGAAAATTTTAGGATGTCTTTGAGAATTTGGTAGTTTTTAAGTTTTTATAGTGAGTTTAGGTAATCTTAAATTTTAATTTGCAAAATATGTAGTTTTTATAGTAGTTTTAAAAAGAAAAATATGGAGTATTAAAGTGAAAACTACCCTAAAACATAAACTAAAAAACTATCCAATCTTCAAATAAAAACATAAAACTACCCTATTTTCCAATTCCCTCATCTAATCAAATAAAACCATGTTGGCCTCTCTAAATAAGTTTGCTTTGTACCCTAATTCAATTGCCATTTGGAAAGGCATGAAACATCAACGAAGAGACATATAGGTTCGGCGAGAACTCCTCTATTTTTTTTTTGTCATCTAGGATATATTATTGATGTAATGTAAGCCTAACACAAACACCAGCCAACAAAAATATTAATCTTATTTTACCGTAACAAAAATAAAGCCATGTTTAAAAGGATGTGTACCAAACTCGGCTGAAAAGAGTGGTGATGAGGAAATTATCTGAAAGTCAATACTTTCACCAATGTCTTGTCACGAAAGTAATTTGCTTCCTCAGTTTTCGTAATGCAGATTTTTTTAAACTGAATTATGCAAATTGCCATAAAAACAAACCTTCTAGACACTATCATTTGTTTAGATACACGAGACCCGTGAATATCAATCACTACTTTTTGAATCCAAGTACTTGAATTTTCTAGGTATCGAACCCGTGTACATTTCTAATACTAGTATGTACTAGAAAGACCTCAAAACGAAAATAATGGTAGAAAAAGAAAATTTGGTTGTTCTCTACCACCCAAACAAAGAAGGTCGCATTTTCAATAAGAAGATAAAAACTGATTGACATACAACTTTCCTGGCCTCACAAATCACAATTTCGCATTATATAAGAAAAGTTTTATACAGTTAAACCTCTAAAATTAATATTCGACTCATTAATATCTCGTTAAATTAATAATTTTTTCCGATCTTAAATTATTATTTTGACCCAAATATTACCTTTATGAATTAATAATCTCAATAAATTAATAAAATATTATAAAAATACATTGATTCTAATATTATTAATTTATGGAGGTTTTAATGCATAAAATGTGAAAAATTCATATCATATTCGCCAGTTGTCCTTTTCCGCTCATTGGTATTTTTTTTTGGGATATTTTCCATCAATTCCTCATTTAATGAGTATATTAATGACTTTCGCTCTTTTTCTGTATTTTATATATGAAAATGAATTATAGTATTACATAAGTCGTTTTAAAATGAGAAAAGACCAACTAGTCAACCTGAAAAATCAACAACTTCAATATTCAACAGCCACTATTTTTGTCCTTTCCATTTTTTTCTCTCTCTCGTAAATATACAGATCTCTGAGGATCAAAGCATCTCAAATATGGCTGAATTTTACAGAAACCTTACTTTAGTCACGACCCTTTTTATTTTACTTCAACTATGTAGCAACATATCTTACTCCACAAGCAACTCAATCACCAGAAACCAGACGATACGAGACGGAGACTTACTGATCAGCGAGGAAGAAACCTTCGAGTTTGGATTCTTCAGCCCTAAAAGTTCAACCTTAAGGTATGTTGGAATCTGGTACAAGAACATCGAACCTCAAACTGTTGTCTGGGTGGCGAATCGGGAGAAGCCATTGTCTGATAACAACGGAGCTTTGAAGATTGCAGATGACGGGAACTTGGTGGTCGTGAACGGTGAAAATGAGACAGTTTGGTCTACAAACGTTAAGCCTGAGTCGAACAATACTGTTGCTGTTCTGTTGGAAACAGGGGATTTGGTTCTGTCTTCAGATTCAGACAGAAACGATTTGTATTGGGAGAGCTTTAACAACCCAACCGACACATTCTTGCCCGGTATGAGGTTTCGGGTGAATCCTTCAATAGGAGAGAATCGTGCTTTTGTCCCGTGGAAATCTGAAATTGATCCTTCACCAGGAAGGTATTCACTTGGAGTTGATCCCATCGGAGCCCTAGAAATTGTGATTTGGGAAGGAGAAGCGAGGAAATGGCGAAGCGGACCGTGGAATTCGCAAATATTTACAGGTATACCGGATATGTTCCGTAACACCAACTATATTAACGGGTTTAAGCTCTCTTCTCCTCCTGATCCAGATGGTAGCGTGTACTTCACGTATGTTCCATCAGATAGCTCTGATTTATTAAGGTTTACGATTAGGTTTGATGGTATAATAGATCAGTTCAGATGGAATAAGGATGCCAAGAACTGGACCTTGCTTCAAGTGAAACCGGGCAGGGAATGTGAGAGGTATAACCGTTGCGGTAATTACAGTGTATGTGATGATAGCAAAGAGTTTGATTCCGGTAAATGCAGTTGCATTGATGGGTTTGAGCCGGTTTATCGGAATCAATGGAACGTTAGGAATTTCTCGAGTGGCTGCAGGAGATCAGTTCCATTAAGTTGTGGTCTGGTTGCGGATAAAGAAGATGGGTTTAAGGAACTTGAGAGAATGAAGGTGCCTGATTTTGGATCAGTTGTTTCACTTAAGAACTCAGAGACTTGTGAGGATTTATGCGCGAGGGACTGCTCGTGTAATGCTTATGCGCATATAGAAGGGATCGGATGGATGATTTGGACCGGAGACTTGATCGATATGGAGCATTTTGAGCATGGTGGGAACTCTATCAACATCCGGCTAGCGGGTTCTGAACTAGGTTTGTAAAATGTTTGAGCTATCATATACCATTTTTAAAGATTCAAACATGACTAATATGAAATCTTTGATTCGGTTTCTTTTGTTGTGTATACAGATGGGAAGCAAAAATCAAAACTATGGTTCATTATTTTAAGTGTTTTAGGTGCATTCTTTCTCGGACTATGCATTTTTATTATATGGAAGTTCAAGAAAAGACTTAAAGGTAAATAATCTATTCACACATAGTCTACTACAAAAGGGTTAACTGCTAAAGTGCTAATTAGACTGAGATATCAATTACTTCATGATCTGCAGCTTTCTTGTTGAAGAAGAAAGATATTCCGGTTTCTGATAATAGAGAGAACTCGGCTGAGTCCTCAACCGAGCTGATCAAAGTTTTAGTTGGAGATCAAGTTGACTCACCCGATTTGCCAATTTTCAGTTTCGACAGCATAGCTTCAGCAACAGAAGATTTCTCTGAAGAAAACAAGCTTGGACATGGCGGATTCGGTACTGTATATAAGGTGAATCAATTGAATATGAATCTTCTTGACAATAATGTTGGATAGTAAAATTTTGATCTTTTATGTAAAACTTATGTGTTATGTTTGGTCAGGGAAACTTTTCAGGAGGAAGAGAGATCGCGGTGAAGAGACTATCAGGAAAATCTAAGCAAGGACTAGAGGAATTCAAGAATGAGATCTTACTGATTGCAAAACTCCAGCATCGAAATCTTGTTAGATTACTAGGATGTTGCATTGAAGACAACGAGAAGATGCTTCTCTATGAATACATGCCAAACAAGAGTTTGGATTCTTTCCTTTTTGGTATGTTTTCTTTTAGAACATTTTCAATAATAGAAGATTGGAAAATTTTCGGATTAGGTTCAAAATTGATGCCTGTGCGCAGATGAGATCAAACGGGAAAGTTTGGACTGGAGGAAACGATGTGAGATCATTGGAGGAATCGCGAGGGGATTGCTTTACTTGCATAGAGATTCAAGACTAAAGATCATTCACCGTGACCTAAAAGCTAGCAATGTCTTGTTAGACACGGAAATGAATCCGAAGATCTCGGATTTTGGTATGGCTAGGATCTTCAATTACCGTCAAGACCATGCCAATACAATACGAGTCGTCGGCACATAGTAACTAACACAAACCTTTTTATTGGCTTATTTTCCTTAACAATATATAAAACTCTATCAATTTCTAATTATTTGTTTATGTTGAAAATGTGAAGTGGATATATGGCTCCAGAGTATGCAATGGAAGGAATATTTTCAGAGAAATCTGATGTGTATAGCTTTGGAGTATTGATGTTGGAGATTGTGAGTGGAAGGAAGAACGTTAGCTTTCGAGGGTCTGAACATGGAAGTCTTATCGGTTATGTAAGTTCTTTCTTTTCTTTAATAACAAAATCAATTTTAGTTTGGTTTGGTTTGGTCGGTTTGTAATGTTCTAGAATTTTTCTTTAGGCGTGGCATTTATGGAGCCAAGGAAAGACTAAAGAGCTAATAGATCCAACGGTGAAGGGTACACGAGACGTAACGGAAGCGACGAGATGCATTCACGTGGGGATATTGTGTACACAAGACTCGGTCATGCACAGACCAAACATGGGATCGGTTTTGTTGATGTTGGAGAGTCAAATCAGTCAACTTCCACGTCCGAGACAGCCTATTTTCCACTCGTTTTTAAACTCCGGCGAGATTGAACTCAAATTGGACGGTCATGATATTGCCTCGGTCAATGATGTTACTTTGACGACGATTATTGGTAGATGACTAATTCTCAGTCTTCCTTCGCTATTTGACTTTTTCAATTAGTCTTGAAGTCTTTTCTTTTTTCCTTTCGTAGTTTCCAACTTTTTAGTACATAGATAAACATATATTGTTTTATACATTATTGGATCTGTACATTGTCGAGTAAAAGAAAGACCAAATCCGATTAGTACACTAATCCCCCCCCCCCAACACACACCAAAAGAGTCTGACTGGTGTATTGATATAAACTAAAATTTCAGGAAAAAAATGCTTCTGGATTTTTTTAGTTTTTTTTTGCTGTTGAGTATATATTTTTTTGTTTACTAAAAATGGTTTTCGGAATAAAATTAGTATAAAAGATAAGTCTACTTTTCTCCAAAATAAAGATCCTAATATTATACTCCCTCCGTTTCAAAATATAAGAAGGTTTAGCTAAAATTGGATAGATTAAAAAGTTACTTTTATTTTTTTAAAGTAACCATTTAATATATAAAATAAAATAATTGATCTAATTATGAGAAAACTGCAAAATACTATTGATCACACAAGATTCAATAAAATTAAAAATACATAAAAATATGAACAAAACTTTAAAACACCTTATATTTTGAAACAAGAAACAAACCTTAAAACACCTTATATTTTAAAAAAACCACCTTAAGACTATAAGTAACGGAAAGACTGTAGCAATTATATATTTTAAATAATATACGGGATGAATCTTGAAAATTTTTAGTTCTAGAAAATTTAAATACAAAATTTAGAGATCCTAATTAGGTTATTGAAACATTGAGAAAAATTGTAAGGAATGACTAGATATCATCTTTAGCGTAATAAAAATGGAGTAAAATACTCTCACTTCAGTTTGGATAAACCAAGCTGAAGAAGATTAAATATAAACAGTAAAAAAGTTTTTTTTTTTTCTTTCAAGGAAGCTAATGTTCTAACTTCTAACATTGACTTCTTTAAATTTGAATATCGAATAACTTTTTCCATGGATCGTTGAAGCTAATCTTTTTGCTCAGAAATAGATCTTATGAGGTCCTATTTTTTTTTTTGCAATAGTGTATCCATCGATCTCTTTTAATAAAATCGAAAACCATTTGAAAAAAAAACCCCATAAAAATTGGTAATAATTAGGAACCGTTAGATTAAATTCATATCGGACGGTAAAGGATATGTAGTAGATCCAACTTAGATGAGAGCGAAACACTGGAAAATTCAGATTTCCCAATTCCCCAATTTCTCAATCTCTCTAGGGTTTCCGATTTGGATAATTCAGACCACCTGACTCATCTTCTACCCAATTCGTCTTCCTCACTGCTGTAGCCAATATGCCTCAGAGACACTCGAAGAACAACAATGATCTTGCGTATTTCACTTACGATGAGAAGAAGAAGTTAGGCTATGGAACTCAGAGAGAGAGATTGGGGAAAGACTCGATTAAACCTTTCGATGCTTGTTCTCTCTGCTTAAAACCTTTCATAGATCCGATGTGTTGCCACAAGGGTCATGTCTTCTGCAAAGAGTGTATCTTGGAATGTTTCCTGGTTCAGAAGAAAGATATCCAAAGGTTTAAAATCTTTGGAGTTTGCTTTCAAAGTTTCGAAATTTAAGTTCCTTTTTTGGTTATATGTTTTATATTTATGAAAAGTTGAATACTTTGGATTGTGATTGAGCTTGATTGAAGTTTCTAGCCTTAGGATCTAGATAGAATTGTTGAGTTCCATTATCATTCTGGATTCTAGTCTTTTAGATCAAGTTCTTACTCGTAGTCATGCTTATATTGGATTAGTTGGATTTGATTTTAGTCACTGTTTGAAACGACGTCTTAAGCATTACCCTGATAAAAAAAATTCGTTCTTCGAAGATCTGATTAGGTTTATATAGTAAGAGTAGATGTGATCTTAATGTGACTATAACTATACCTCAAGGAGTAGTGGTTGTGTTGAGAAGGAGTAGTTGCTATTTTTCTTTTGATTCTTCTATTTTGGGTTAAATGAGTATTTACGAATATTAGAACACTTTGTATTGTGATTGAGCTTGATTGAAGTTTCTAGCTTTAGGGTCTAGATAAAACTGTTGAGTTCATTTGTCTTTTCATGGTTCAGATACCTATGTATCTGGTGTGAATTGGTTCTAGATTGCGATGATTGAAGATTATCATGTCTGATATATCTTTGCTCTGTATGCTAAGATCCTGACATGTAGTGCTAACGTGTGTCTAGGAGGCTTGCTGCACATGCTTCTCAAAAGAAGCAAGATAAAGACGAAGAAGAAGAGAGGCTAATGTTACAAAAGGCTAGAGAGCTTGACGAGTTTGATCAGCAAAACCATAGTGCAATGCCTCGATACAATGATAAGAACCAAAACCAAGACAAGAATGGTTTTCATGGAGCAAACAGTGTGAAGACGACTTCCTTTGAAGAAGAAGCGCTTAGGACTATGAAAGCCTTCTGGCTTCCATCAGCTACACCAGGAGCCTCAGTTAGAGTAGACGCTCCAGAAACTCACAGAGTTTGTCCAGAGGGCAAAGAGAAGCTCAAGCTTAAGAACCTCTTTGCTATTCGTTTCACGGAAGACAACAGTGAAGAGGAAGAGAACAAGACGAAATCATCATCTTCAAGCTCTTATGACAAAACCTACATTTGCCCGAGCTGCAAAGTCACTCTCACCAACACAATGTCCCTTGTAGCACTTAGCTCATGCGGGCATGTTTTCTGCAAAAAGTGTGGTGAAAAGTTTATGCCTGTCGATAAAGTATGTCTAGTGTGTGACAAACCTTGCAAAGACAGGAACTTGGTTGGGTTAAAGAAAGGAGGTACGGGTTTTGCTGAGCACGACGATCATCTTGAGGCTAAGGAATACAAGCATTTGGGTAGTGGCTCTGGTTTGGGGCTTGTGAGGCCGGTTAAAACATGATGAAATTACAGAAATTATCTGTGTTTCCTTCTGTATGCAGATAGATAACATTAATGTTAAGTGCTTTCAACTGATCTATCAACTTAAATTTTCTCTTTTTTTTTCCCGATTATTAACAATATCTGTTTTGTTCTGCGTTTGTGTTTATTATCACTCGCTAATCTAAATATTGCTTTGCTGTAACCTCTAAATGGAGATTATGTTTAATCAACACTAATCGTCGTCAAATTGGTATATTTTATACTAAAATCTGTTTTAAGTTTAACAATCTCTCTCTGCTTAAAAAAGAGAGGAGTTTATTCTCTTTTTGAAGGGTCACTGTTTCCACCACCATCATCATCACCATCTGCTTCCACGTTTTCATCCTACATTAATGACATAAAAACCAAATACTATATAATACTAATCAATCAATTAATAACATTTGAATTCAACAATACTTCATTTTAATCAATCAATCTTCACTTCACCAATGGTTATTGCGTTGTGTTATAGCAAAGTTCCAAATTCCACAAGAATAAACCCTAAAACCTAAAATCAAACTCGTTAACAAAGTAAGTCTATTATCTTCTCATCACTAATTCAAGGTCTAAACTTTACAATTTCATACAGTGGCGGGGGTAAAGAAAACTCAATCGATAGCTTAAGAGACAAGGAAATAATGAAAACCTCGTAATTATCAACGCGGTCAAAGCCATTGTTTTTCTTGAATTCTTCCTCAAGGCACACATTTGGAAATACCATTTTTGCCACTTAAGAGCACTAATAGTGGTAATCTCTCACATGTGCTCTCAAATAGAGCATTTTTTTTGGAAGATTTATCCATAGGGTTATCACCATTTTTGAGAGATCCACAATATTTTATTAATATTTTTTCTTTTATATATTTTTAAAAATTCTTTGAAAAACTTGCAATAAGGTTGCTCTAAGTAATGTTGTTTGGTGTTATAAAAGCAACTTTTTATATTTTTATTTAGGAACTTATATATTTCCAAAGTTCATAGTTTCTACAACATTTTCAAACTCCTCTCCTATTCTCCTCAATGAAAAACTTGATCATACTCTTAGACTTCTCAAGCAAAGCATTTTGAAGCATATTTGGAGGAAGCACGAGTTTATCACGTCTGATCCATGCGGCTTTTCTGATTCTTCTTAACTGAATAACATGAAAAAAATTTGTTGATGTATTTTTTTTTCTATGCTATCTCCACTTAACTAGTTTACGTGAGCAAAATCTCTCAATTAAAATGTTCAACCTTAACTTCAAATTTTGGTTTTAAATATAACTTTAACTTTGGTTCAACTTTAAGTACTTAAGCTTTTGGGTTCAATCTTATCTTCAACTTTTGACACTTCTAACAAAAATACCTATATTGGAACCTGGTTGTCCCTCTGTCTCTCTTGAGACGCTTCTTCACTTAGTAAGTCCACGACAGAGTAAAATAACACATTAATGAAGCTGGATACTCAGTAGCTCTCAAGAGCTTGCCACAATGAGAACAAAGAACCATCTGATCTTTGTAGAAATTTGGATATTAATAGTGTAAGTTACAAGAATGACATACTGTCCAGAAATTGCTACCATCTGATTAATTGTTTGTTGCCACATTTTGTAGTCGTAGTTAGACTTGGTGTCTCTTGTTATAAAGTTCATTCCCTTTTTCATTGCATAAATATTTATAGGAATCAGCCAATATCTTTTTTTGTTTCCTCAATGCTATACTAGCAGAGCCATCATTGACAAAAAGAAAAAGAGATAAGCCTAGCTTTTCATGGTAATTAAAGCTGCTTTTTATGAATAATGGATAGTAAGTTTGTTTGATCAATGGAGTTTTAGGTTTATGCTTTCGATGGAGTTTTCTTGGTTTCAAAACTCTTTATATCGATCAAACAAATTTACTACCCATTATTTATAAAAACATTTACCATCAATTAAAGCTTGGCTTATCTCTTTACTTCTTCTTGACAATGACGACTTTTTTGGTAGCATTGAGGAAGCAAATAAGATATCGGCTGATTCTTGGAAATATTTGTGCAATGTAAAAGGGAAGGAAATTTATGACAAGAGATGCCAAGTTCAACTACGACTACAAAATGTGGCAACTAAGAATTCATCATATGGTAGCAGCTTCTGGATGATATGCCATTCTTGTAACTTGGAGTATGAATATCCAAACTTCTGCAAAGATAAGATGGTTCTTTGTTCTCATTGTCGCAAACGCTTGAGAGCTACTGAGTATATATCCAGCTCCATCAATGTCTTATGTTACTCTTTCATGGACTTATGAAGTGGAAAAGCGGTTCAAGAGAGAGAGAGAGAGGCAGTCAGGTTCCAAGCTGGGTGTTTGTCAGCAGTGACAAAAGTTGAAAACAAGATCAAACCAAAAGCTAAAGTTAAAGTTTAACCAAAATTTGAAGAAAACATTGAACCAAAGGTTGAAGTTAAGATTGAAAAATGTTCATTGAGAGATTAATTATGTTCATGTAAACCAGTTATGTGGAGCTAGCAGAGGAGAAAGTAAATGAAAGAGACATCCCTCCACAAATCTGTTTCATGTTACTCAATTTAGAAGAATCAGAAAAGACGCAGGGATTAAATGTGTTAAACTCTTGCTTCCTCCAAATTTGCTTCAAAATGATTTTCTTGAGAAGTCTAAGAATATGATCAAGGTTTTCATTGAGGAGAATAGGAGAAGAGTTTGAAAATGTTGTGGAAACTATGAACTATGGAAAAGTGCCCCAAAGATGCATATTTGGATATCAATATTCTCAAGAAACCTTGTTTGTTTTTGTTTGTTATGGATATTCAAAAATTGCATTGAAGCAGAGTCAATATCAATATGATACTGATTCAACATGACTTTTATTTTTGTTTTTGAAAATTGTTGGATGCTATCTTGAATATGATTGTATCTTGAAACATGGTTATCTGATTGAAATGAGACTTTGATCTTATATTATACTATTCATAAAACTCATCTCCATATATGTCGAAGTTTTAAGATGTGGTTTGCAATGAGTCTTGTCTAAGAGGTTTTGCTTCTTCTCGTCTTTCTATATTCTGTTTAGCTATGCTTAATCTCTAGCTGATTCTATGCTTTAGCATTTTTCTCTCAAATTACTTTTGTGATCTCTATGACTTTTATAAGTTGTAGCCTGTAATTTTTTCATTGCAATTTTAATTGAAAGCCTTAAAAAAAAAACAGTTATTATCGAAATCTGCATCAGTTTTTAAGGTAAATTGATATTACCATCTTAAATTTTCAATCTTCTATCTATTTAAATTATATTGAATTTCAGTTTATTTTTGGAGTAAAGGAATTTTTTTCATGTTGGATACAAATAAACTATGATTGAATTCAGAAACGTTGTAGCAAATCATAATAGATAATACTATTCTATTTTTTTTTTGTTCGAAGCTATTGTTTACAAATTTGCAAATCTGCTATTCTATCACACAATCAAAAGGAATTCTATCACACAGTAGCAAAAATTAACCAAAGAGAAACAATTCAAGTTTTTATTTTATAAATTGATGAGAAATGCAAACTAATATAAATTTTGCTTATGTAATTGATTAGAAGTAAAAAAAAAGAAGTAAAAATTTAAACACAGAAATAATCAGTGATCTGACCTCTTTATTTATAAACTTCCTCCATTTAGTGTTCTGCTTGCATTCATTTTAGCAACAATATACTCTTCTTTTGATGAAACCTGTTTAACAAAAAAATTAATTTGTTATATTGCATTTACTGAAGAACTTCAATGTTATACATGCTTCAAATAATTCATATAATTATAATTAAGTGCGAGAAATACACAGTTTTGATTCTTATCTTTCTTTAAATCTCTTCATATATATCTCCATTACAGTTCTACAATAAGTTTTCCAGTTATATTACCTGAAATTATAAAAATACGATCACCATTAATGGTCACTAATAATTATCATTAGTAAGTTTGAAAACAAATGAAAAAAAAAAACTGGTAATACTTAGCTTCTTATAAACATCGGTGCATATTGTCTACCAAGACCTACTACTTAATCATTGCCATCAGGTTTTCTATTGCTAAGTGATCTTAGTTTTGCTATACTCAGCTTTATAATCGATCAGTTTTGCTATATAAAAATTTTGCAAAGATTTCCATCAGTTTCTTTATAGTGAATATCTTTTTGTTATTCTAATTATTAATACCTTTCTCAATTCTACACTTGTTGTTCCTCATTGTGATTTTGCTCCTCTTGTCGGATCAGTTCAACCTCTAACTTTCACGAAGTTTTTTGATCGACGGTTGTATGTAGAATTGAATGTTAAAAATTTGGGGGCTTTAGGCGAATGTTTCATCTTGCTATGCTCAGATCCAGCCCTGTAGGTATAACCTCGAACTCGCTTGCACCATGGATCATGTGGTCTATGTGGACATCAAGAAACAAGGTTATCTTTGATGCAATAAGCTATTCACTTACATAAACCATTATGCATGCAATCACTTATGCCAAAGAGTGGATAGAAGCCCAATCAGTATATCAACAAAAAGAACGAATCAATCGATTCAAAGGACATAGATCGAAGTGATTACCTACATGTTTGATACAACATGGCGAACGGATCTCTAAGCGGCTAGACTAGGCTGAAACTTCTCAACGGATCAAGGAAGATTGATCTCAAATCACTCTAATGCAATCGGTTAGGTCATTTTCCCTTTGACGGCAGAAATTTGTGTACTTCAATCAGCTCTAGAGATAGAGCTGGATTCTGGTTTCCACCGACTCGTGATCGAGTTCGATTCATCTCAGCTGAAAATGTTGTTTCCTCGGGGTCATCGATCTCTGAAATTTATGGCATTTTAGCATATATTAAACACTATTCCACCCACTTTGATTGTTCTATCGTTTTAAGTGTATTACTATGTATGAAAATAATATGCCAGATCAGTATGTAAAACAGGCCTTAGGCCTTCTCGATGTAAGCCCATAATCTATTTATAACATACGTAGGATTTATTTCAATATTTTGTTACAACTTATATATCTACGAAAGCTCTAGAAGCCTTAACAGAAAGAAAAGGCAATTTCTTTGTCGGTGAAATCTTAGGGAATCTTAGGAAAGACTGATCTAAACTCACTCTGATGCAATTCTTTAGGTGATTTCCCTATTGATGGCAGACATTTTGGCAGTTCTATTCATCTCAGCTCATTCGAGTTGTTTCCTCGAGGTCATCGTTCTTTGAATTTATGGTATTTTAGCAGATAATAAACACAATTCAACCTGGTTTGATTTTCTATCGTTTTAAGTGTATTACAAGATATGCAAATGAAGTGCACAACATCATTATGTAAAACATCTCTCTCTCTATGTAAACCCATTATCTATTTATAAATTATAACATGCTAAGGATTTATTTCAATATTATGTTCAGTGTTGAAAAAAGCGGTTTAGGCGGTCGTCTAGGCGCTAGGCGTCCCTACACCACTTGGATTTTCTAAAAATCGGTCATATTAGACGAACAGTAGGAATTTAACTGATTATACGGTAATTAAACGATCACTAGGCGGGCTAGGCGGTCATTAGGTGAGTTTAATATCTATCCAATTTTTTTAAAATTTTTTAAAAATGTAATTTTTGATAAATAAAACTTAAAATCACAAAACAATGTTGTATTTAAAATTTGAGAATTTGTTTTTGCCATCTTGAGATTTTTTAAATAAAATAAAAAAATAGAATTATTCATGATTCTAAAATAAAAGAATGATGACTCATCACTTTCAAAAGAAAAATATTGAAGTTTAAATTCAGTCTTAAGTTTTTTTTTCATTTGAAAATTTGAAGTTATTTTATTATATAATTTTATTATGTTATATCATATTTTGTTAATTTATATGTGTATACATATAGTTTTATTCAAAAACCGCCTAAACCGCCTAGAATCACCTAGGCTCCGATTAGGCGTTTTAGGCGTTAGGCGGAGGGTCACCCTCCGCCTAGCGCCTAGCGCTTTCTTGAACATTGATTATGTTACTCACAACTCATATATCTCTACTAAAGCTTCTATATGACTCTAGAAGCCTTAACAAAAAGAAAAGACAAAGCCTTCGTAGGTAAAATCTTAGGAAATCTCTTCTGTTTTACGTTATTTTTAGTAGAGAATCTAATAAAAAATATTTGAATGATTTTTTTTTCCAAAACTAAATGCAAATCCAAAATTTAAAATAGAAAACTAAAAGCAAATCCAAAGTCGAGATCACGACTTAACCTAAATTAGTTTATGTTATATTTCGGCCATTTATTTTAATATTTCTTTTGGGTTCGCTTAGTTGTATCATTAGGGTATATTTTCATGAAAAATAAATTATGAAAGTAATTATGAAAGACATATAAATATATCCTAAGGGATACAACTCAGTGAACCCAAGGAAAACAGGTAAACGAGTGGCTGAAACATAATATAAAATGTTTTAGATGATTTTTTGATTTCGAAATATTAGTAAATTTAATTTTTCTTAATTTATTTTATTTATTTCATTTGTTTAGTTGTAATTTTAATTTATTAATCTTATTGGTTAGATTTAGAAGGATGATTAATGATTTAATCTAATTGTTTTATTTAGATAATATTACATGGCAAATTCTGATTAATTAATTAATTAAGAGGGGGTGAATAAGAGAGGGGTGAACCAAGAATTGTTCTTTAGTTTATCTCTACCAAAATCCTTAAAAGGAATACAGTAAAACCTCTATAAATTAATAATATTGGGATCATGATATTTTATTAATTTATAGTGATATTAATTTATCTATAAAATAATATAAAATTAAAGTATTTTTATAGTTTAAAATATTTATAGTATATAATAATAATTATTAATTTATAGAGATTTTTGTCATAAATTAAATTTTTTTGATCTAAATAAAATTAAAGTATTGCATATTATAAATTTTAATAGTTTTGGACTTGAAAGTTTAAAATTTAAAAGAAAATTATATTATTTTGATAATAAATAACAAAGATTAAAGATGAATTCACTTATATAAACAATTAACATAAATTTTAAATTTATGATTAGTAACCTTAATTATTGTATTTAAACAGTCTATACAACTATTGAAATAAAAATTATGCATATTTATAATTTAAAAATTTATAGAAAAGTTGTTTTATTTTATAAAAAATTTATTTAAATTATAACAATAAGATAGTTTAAAATACAACATAATATTTTGTTATATAAGAAAAGTTATTTATGAGTTCTAACATAAATTCATAAAAACAAAATTATATTATCTTTATATATAAATATCTCATTTTTACACTGACCCGACTTGGGACCAGCAAATTTTATTAATCTATAATGTTTATTAATTTATCGAGTATTAATTTATAGAGGTTATATTATAAATGTTTTAACCCAATTATCAGTTACTCCTATTTTACAAACAAAAACATTAAAACATTTGTTGGGCCTATAGTGGCCCACAACGGATTGTATCTTCTATAAATAACTAAATACCCTTCATGTCTCTTTAACCTATTCTTTACTTTTCTTTCCGTTTTCCAGTTCTCAACGAAACGATGAAGCCAGAATCAATAAAAAATGCTGAACAAAGAAAACTTCAGAACAACGATGATGGTGGTTCTTCTTTCGATCTAATTTTACTCAAAGAGGCTATCGACGATGCAAGCAACAAGACTCTTTTTGCTAAAACTAATGTCTCAATGAAGAAGAAAACTCCATTCGATCTAACATCGATGTCTCAAGCATTACCATCTCTGGATCGGATTCAGAAGTGTAAGGATCGAAAACTTTATATTCGGAGAGCTTTTGCGAAGAACAGACATGTCAGCACGGAAAGGGAAGCTATGAAGCAGCGATTGTTAACTCTTCTTGCGATATCCGACAAATATTCATGTAATAAGTAATTAGAATTTTACTGATTTTATAATTTTATGTTTATTGTTGCGATGATTTGGTGATTGTTGTTAATTCGTGTTCTCATCATGATGATTCTCTTTACTTTTAGGTTTGGGGTTTCTGTTATCTTTTAAGTGAATAATATATTACTTGTTTCCGGTTTAATTTTAATATTTATTGTGAATTTAGAGGATATTGATCATGAGTTTGCAATAACAAGAGTTTCTATTATCCCCTCGATGAATCTGCCATACGAGTTGGCTTTTTAAACTCATAATCACTTAGACAAGAATGTTAGAAAAAGAAACACATCAACTGAAAGTAACTTCACTTCTCTTGAAAGATTTTGATGGAAGCACAGTGAGGCATATGAGCGACGTGTTTCTGAGTAATAAATTTTTGTTACCAGTAAATAGTCTCCAACAATTATACTATGAGATGTTTCAAACTTTTTAAATAAAAAATGGAGGCAAATCACTTTAAAAAAAAAACGCATCATGGGGTTAGCACACACCTCTTATGGTGTGTTATTATGTGTGGTTTCTTTTATTTCTTATTTTTAAAAGGTTTATAAACTCAATTCGTAACCGAAATATTATATTTTCTATCACTAAAATTGAGGTCTTGAATGAGAGACATGTTTCTGAATAGTAAATTGAGGTAACCGAAACGCGTCGCTCATTCAAGGTCTCGATTTTAGTTATAAAAATATAATATTTTGGCTACCTCAAATATGAATTGATTCAAACAATTAATTATCATAGTATCTCTAACTATTATAAAACAAATTCAAAAAAATAAAAGGAACCACACATAATAACAATGTAACCGCATAATGTGTTCTTTTGTAAAAGTGATTTACCTCTATTTTTATTATTTTATTTTGAAAATTCTCATAATTTTGTATATTTGTTGTAAATTATTTAGTGGGAACCACGCTTATTACTCAGAAACGTGTCGCTAATAAAGTTTGGTTACCACTAAATAGCTAGGTTGCATGGAATCAGAAGCGGGTATGCGGAAGCATAAGCGTTTGGAAGCGTAAAAACGACTTTTAAAAAAAAATTAGAAAGCGGGTACGTATTGGAAGCGTATACACATACAAACATATATATATATACTTAAACATTATAAAATATTAAAAATTATTATTATTAACATAAATTCAATACATTTATATAATATATAATTAAAATTTTGCTATGAATAACATAAATTCAGTACTTCATTTTTTGTACAATTTAACTAAAATCATTTTAATTTGAGATCATCATATTCGTTACAATTCTATGTTTTCAAAAGAAAAAGCGTCATACTCAAATTTTTTGAAACAATCTTATTCAACTAATCAAATTAATCACTTTCAACATTTCGCATATGATTCAAATAATGTTTTAAAGGAAAGTTCTGCATAATCATAAAATTACTATATTAGTTCTTGATTTTTTCAAATATAAAATATTATAAAAAAAATAGTTACTAAACCGGAAGCTTCCAAAACGGAAGCGCAAGTTTCCAACACGTTTTTATAAGGGTATTTTTGGAAGCGTCATGGAAGCGAGATTCTGAAAGCTTCCGAGAGCTTCCGATTCCGAAACGGGAAGTGGACATTAAACAAAACTTCCGTGCTACCTAGCTAAATAGTCTCCAACAAATATACTGTAAGATCTTTCGAAAACATTTAGTAAAAAATGGAAGCAAATCACTTTAAAAAAACGCATCATGGGGGTTAGCACACACCTCTTATGGTGTATTATTATGTGTGGTTTCTTTTATTTTTATTTTAAAAAAGTTTATAAACTCAAATTAGTAACCGAAATGCGTCGCTCATTCAAGGCCTCGATTTTAGTTATAAAAATATAATATTTTGGCTACCTCAAATATGAATTGATTCAAACAATTAATTATCATAGTATCTCTAACTATTATAAAAAAAATTAGGAAATTTGGCTAAAAATGCCTCTAGCTTTTACTTTGTCCATCTATACATTTTTTTGTAAATTGTCATTTTTTCCAAAACTGTCCATAGCAATAGAAAAACACAAACTTTCAAAAAAAAACTGTCAAAACATGTTCATAAACAATATAAAAAAGATTTAAAGAATAAATTTTTTAATTTTAGGCAGTTTTAAGTAGTTTTTTTGCATGATGAAATATGTTCTAAAAAGTTTAGAATATGTATTCCGAGAGTTAGAATACGTATTCTAGCACTTGCACATCTTCTGAAAAAATTAGATTATGTATTCTAGCATTTGTTCATGTTCTAAAAAATTTAGAATAGAGATTTCAGAACACATATTCTAAACATTTTATAATTCACATTCTACAAAATTTAGAATACACATTCTAGCAATTATACATGTTCTAAAATAATTCAATGCCTTGATTTTCGTTATAAAAAGTATAATTTTCTGTTACCTTAAAAATGAATTGATTCAAACAATTAATTACCATATATATTTCTTTAATTTTTATAAACTAATTTTCAAAAAAATAAAAGAAACTACACATAATAACTCTGTAAACGCAGAATGCGTTCTTTTATAAAAGTGATTTGCCTCTAATTTTTATTATTTTATTTTGAAACGTCTCACAGTTCAGTAAATTTTTTGGAGACTATTTATTGGGAACCACACTTATGACTCAGAAACGCGTCGGTGATTCAAATCTTCCATTGAATCAATTTCTCAAATGTCATTTTCTGTGTTCCTCTTTTCTTTCATACCCTCATCAATCTTTTGTATCCTTCATTTTAATGAAAACCCAAAAATGCCCTTAATTTTTTTTTATTAAAATTATTTAAATTAAATCCGCACTCACCGTAAGTACAACTTGGTACCATTGTATCCAGTGTCGTACCAGTTGTACCCAGATGTACCCAGTTATACCCCAGTTGTACCCCCAGTTATACTCATCATGGGTACAACTGGTACAACTGGGATCCAGTTGTACCGAGTTATACTCGAGATTGGGGATTCGAACCTTGGGCGCGCGTAACCAGCTTTGAACCTGGACGCGCACAGCAGACTCGAACCACTGAGCTACTGTGTTTTTCGTCGAAACACTTACAATTCAATGCTATTTAACCTTTATAGTGGATTTGTAGGGGAGGGACATAACTGATTAAATTTTACAGATAAGGTCATTTTATATTAACGCTCTCTTCAGTTTTAGTTATAAAATATATAATGTTTTGGTTAACTTAAATATTACAAAAGATAGTCAAAATTTGATAATTGTAATACTCCCACAATATTTGTTATAATCTTCATTCAAACATTAATGAAACATTGTCTCGCACCGTTTATTCTACGTACACTATATGTAGTTGTTCCGCATAATACTTTTATTCTGTATAAATCGCGTATGAACCGCTTTGCTACATCTGATCCGCTTGTTCCAAACTACTGTCACCATTCAAAACCTAATAAAAGTAACTTCCCTTATTTTATTTAAACACAAAAAAAATCACTTATTTTATTTAAACAAAAAAATATTCTTAGTACATATACGGAAATGCCAAATATGAGAGGAATGACTGATTTATTTGATGTTAAAGAGCTCAGATAGATTGGTGCAACCACTCTTCAAACCTATTATATATAGTGTCATTGTGGTCTTTACATGTGGATGATTGACATATAACTCATGATCACATAATTTACAAAGTGGCTTACTCATGAAGAAATGACTCTAAAAGGCTAAAACTTACCTTAATTAGAACAACTAGCAAATCTCCCTAAATGTATAAACCAGCCACTACTTGGAGTCTCGGTAATGTCTAGAAGCCTTGGTTCTCCGCTAAGGTTACTTGGAACTATCTTATGCTGTCTGAAGACAAGAAAGCTTGGGTACATGTTGTATGGTTCATGGCATTGGTCCCCAAACATGCGTTTACATTATGGATTGCTCATCTTGACATGCTTCATGTTCAAAAATACCAAATTCCATGTGGCATGGCTTGATTGTTTGCATGTTACATCAAGGGATATCATTAGCTTAAGTATGCAATGCATGCCAAGTCATGTACGTGTCACTTGTGTGTTGACATGATATATCATGGTTTTTATGGGTTTTTAAACCATGATATATGTATATAATTGAGTTCTTTATGTCTATTTCGAGTCTCTATCGAGTCTTTGACAGGTTTACATGCAATTGAGACTATTTGGATGTTTTGGGAGCTTTCATGGAGCATTGTAGCTGAGAAGTCGAAGTTGGTGTTTTTGGAGTAAAGTGTATTGACCAATACAACTTACTGTATTGACCAATACAACTTACTGTATTGACCAATACAGTTCGATTTCTACTTTTCACATAAAGACAACATCTTAAGGAGATTTGCAACTTTGCCCAGAAGTTTGTTCTGTTTACACAATAGCCTCAGTTTGTGTATTAATATTATATTATGGTTTTAAACTTAGTTTTAAGGAATCATCTATTCTACGTTGAAAGGAAGTTTTTGAGAGTTTTGGGGCTGATCTTATCTTGCACATTTGAGAGAAGATTTTGAACCCCTCTTATTATTTACTCTGTTCTTTTATGATATCTATATTATTCATGTCTTTGTTTTCCATTGCCATGTCTGAGTAGATTTCATAATTAGGTTTAGGAATTCTCATAAGGGAATTCATGGAATGATGTGTTAATTGATTTAATAGGATTCAAACTTGTTAGTTCTTCACCTAGGGTATGTTTAAAGCTTGTTCTAGATTGATCATCTAGAAACTCGATATTAGGTTGTTAAATTGGCACGAGAGTGTGGTTTGAAACTGGATAAAACCTAGAGTGGGCAAATTAGATAATTGCAAAGAGATTTGGATTAGATAATTTGTGAACAAATCAACTTGTCCTTAATGCTTGTTTAGATTTTAAGATTCGCAAAGAGATTTGGTTTCTTAGATTTTAATCATAGTAAATTCTTGCAGCGAGAGCTGATTTATTTAATTTTAGTGTTTGAGTTCTAGAGCTGGTACTTAATTCGATCCTAGCATAATTTATTTCGCATCATTACTTGATTTCCTGAGAAATTCCCTAAACCTAATGTTTTTCCCATCAGAATTTAAACCCGAATTTAATAAGTTTTGCATTGTCTTTTTATTTAATTATTATTTACTTAGCTGAATTTGAAACTAAATAATCTATTGTAAAACCGTGAGTCTTTGTGGATTCGACCCCTAACTACTACCGTAATCTCTTAATTTGAGAGAGTAGCTTGAAGGGATAATTTGAGCATATTATGACACTTAGACAACACATAAGATATGTGTCAACACATTCCTTAGAACAAAACTCTTATACTTTCCCTTTGATCCTCTCCCCTAGTTACCCCGTCTTCATCATTTTCTAAATATT
>CM051366.1:13234265-13259265 GCA_028015245.1 Cardamine occulta
TCTTTTCCGACCATAAGCCTTGATTTACCTCATCTTTCTCTGTTTTGAAACAGATCCGATGCTGTAAATTTGAACCCTTATAATCTTTTTTTTTTCGCCACTTCTATTCATCAGGTCTTGTCTCATAAATTTTTTGGGGCCTAAACAAATGCATATGCTACCATGGGCCAGAGACGGATCTGCTTTGACCGTGAGCTTCTTTAGAATCCATAAATCTCTCTAGAGCAGCCATAAGTAACCAGTCTCTTCTATCTTTATAGATCATAAAAATGTTTTATTTCTTGCATGTTTGTTTATGTCGATTCTCTCTGGTCTCAATGATTTTTTAAAGTTTAAAGAGTCTTTTTCAAGTTTCCTTTTGATCGGAATTAGTTTAAAACAAGCGTGATAATTTTCTTTCCAAATTGGTTTGATTTTTAATCGGTGTGTTGTTAAAAATGTTTCAAAATAAATCTTGGAATTTCAATATTGGCTATGATCGGTTGAATGAGATCAAGGATGATTTTATGGTCGGAGTGGCCAGAAACCACTTGATCAACCTAAGAATGTCGTATATGTGATTTCATTATGGTAAAAACTAAAAAGTCTATCAATATTATCTAAAAACTGAAATAGGCATCCTTGAATGAGATCAAGGATGAACTGTGTTTGGTACTAATAAGCCTAGTCCGGACTAAACTAGACTGTTAAATAGGCATTTGCTACTAATTACCGGATAAGATTGGTTGACGGATAAAATTTAACTGATGAAACGTGCATGATGCTACTAATTACCATTTTGACATATTTCAGATTTTTGTGAAACCAAGCTCTTTATAATAAAATTATGATTTTAATTTGAATATCTTGAACCGAAAACTTTAAAAAACAAAAAAATAAACCAAAATCTAGATTAAAATCACCTTTAAATAAAATTACGATATATACCCCTAACGTATCAGATTTATCTTATGCATTAGCTGAGATTTATTAATTGTATATACATGAATCTTTTTCAAATTTTATTTCTCGTTTTTCTCAACGAATCCTTTTTCGGATTAAAACTGTTACGATTCACGAATCAGATAAATCCAATTAATGATCACGGAAATCAAAGAATCCTTTTTATAAATATATCACATCCGCCTTAGGTTTTGTGGTTTTCAATATACCTCGTAATCTCCTACATCGTTTGCTGCCACCTTTGAACTTAAGCTTCCCTAAGGTGAATTTTTCTTTCCTCATTCATGGACTTCAATTTTTGTTTTCCTTCATCAACAACCTTAAAATTTTTTGAAGTATCTCTGTAATGATAATCCAACTCACTCGAGTTCTGTCTCTTACTAAACATCTAGTCTTCGAACTATGCTTGTTTTTCAATCGGGGTTTGATACGATTTATGAATATCGGACATCTTTTGTCATATACTCGAAAATTGTGAAGAAGCCCTATGAGGTTCTCTTCGTGGTTTTAATAATGGATGAAATTTTCTTTGCTAATAATCCAATTTTGAAATTTATATATTCTATTATTGTTTTTAAGATTCTGAAAATTAACAGGATTTGTTATTGGCCGATGAGTAATCCAGAGGATATCCCTAGCAGGATCGAGGTCAGTAATCAGTATACACTTTTACATGAATCATTCATTCATATGATCTATCTTTATATATATATTAATTATTAAGTATATATATAGTGTATATGCAAATGCAACTTCTGAAATTAATTTGGATAATTGTGATGACGAACAGGGCAAGAATGCAGCACGAATTGTGTGTTGTATTTTGGGAGTAGGGTCTCTCGTGGCATGGAATGCAATGCTGACCATCACTGATTACTATTATCAAATTTTTCCGGTATGACTCTTAACCAAATTTTCGGTATTATGACATCAAATCAATCGATAAATCCGATTAATTCTATATGTTTTCTTTTGTTTTGTTGCTTAAAAACAGAAATACCATCCTTCCCGAGTGTTAACAATAGTTTACCAATTGGTTGCGAATGTGTTTATAATAACACTTGCTTCTAAAGAAGCTAAGCTCAACACCCGATTACGTAACATTTTCGGGTACGGTCTTTACACCGCTGGCACCTTTTGTCTCATCATTGTAAGTATACTCTTAATTCTCTAGTAATTCTTTATTTTGTAACGTTAGTTAGTTGTGATTTTGATTTAATTCGGTTTGGTGAAGTTGGATCTTGCATCACATGGAAGTGGAAGTGTAGGAGCATATGTTGTGTTGTGTTTGATCGTCGCTGTTTTCGGTCTTGCTGATGCTTTTGTACAAGGTGCTATGGTTGGAGATTTGTCCTTCATGTGCCCTGAGTTCATCCAGGTTAGAAATGTTGTTTTAAAATTATGTTAATATCGACTTAGCTTAATGTTGTTAAAATGTTTGATTATTTTTCCAGGCTTTTATGGGTGGATTAGGTATAGCTGGAGCTCTAACCTCCGGATTAAGGCTCATTACGAAAGCAATATTCAACAATGATGCTGATGGTCTTCGAAAAGGCGCTTGTAATGTCTCTTGCCTACAAATCTTTTGAATTAGTTTTTGTTACATATTATACAAATTAAGCTATAGTTCTAATCATAATGTGTTTGATTTCTCTAGTGTTGTTCATAGGAATAGCGACATTGATCGAGTTAGCCTGTGTCTTTCTATATACATTAGTCTTCGCTAAGCTCCCTATCGTGAAATATTACCGTGCCAAAGCTGGGAAAGAAGGGGCCAAAACCGTTTCTGCGGATCTGGCTGCAGCTGGCCTCCATGAGCAGGCTGAACAGGTATCTTTCAGTTTATTTTAATCCGATACGATATAAAAAGTATCGGCTAATTATTCTCTCTGTTTATTTTTGATCCTCACAAAAGCTTCAACAAATGGACGAGTCCAAAATCCAAAGACTAACCAAGAAGCAGTTACTACGTGAAAACATAGATCTTGGAATCAATCTTTTCTTGATTTATGTGGTAACACTATCGATTTTCCCGGGATTTCTCTACGAGAACACTGGAGAACATCGGTTGGGTGATTGGTATGTGATATTAACATTAAAAACCATCAAATTCCAAAAAATTCATGTTATATAAAAATCCGTTTATGTTTTCATGTGTTGAAAAGGTATGCACCGGTCCTAGTAGCCATGTACAACGTGTGGGATTCGATATCGAGGTTCACTCCCTCTATCAAGATGTTATCTATCGAGTCACGGAAATGTATCACGATATACGTTTTGGCACGTTTCTTACTCGTTCCTGCCTTTTACTTTACCGCGAAATACGCAGATCAAGGATGGATGATTTTCCTCACTTCTTTCTTGGGGTTGAGTAATGGTCATTTAACCGTTTGTATCTTTAGCAGTGCACCAAAGGGTTACAATGTAAGTTATTTTCCCTCTAGGTTCAATTTGGTTTTGGTTTGGTTTAATACCGGTTTTATTAATTTGGTATGATCAAATTTTGTATAGGGACCGGATGCGAATGCAATAGGGAATTTGATGTGCGTGTTTCTATTGGGAGGGATCTTCGTTGGAGTTTGTTTGGGTTGGCTTTGGCTCATTGGCAACGATTCGTTTTAGAAAGCGAATGCAGTTTTCATGCTTTTTTTTTTGTTTAAACGTCATTTCATGCTTTTATTTAAAACACTATTTTTCTTTCATATGTAATTAGTGGGTGAAACAAACTATTACATTCATTTCATCTAGATGTTGGGTAACTTTTTTAATTAGATTAACTATAAGAAAATGTAATATTGATGTAGTTTAATTCATTATTTTACTAAAGTCATTGTTATATATATTATTATTTAGTGTAGAAAATTATGCTATTCAAATCAAAATATTAATACCAAATTTTATAATTAAATTTTATTATCCTTATAATCACACAGAGTTACTTGTTTTGTTTATTTTTTGGATTTTGTAATTATTTTGCTATTTGTGATATACTTTTAAGATTTAATTATCATCGTCAAGAATAGTTTTTTTTAATATATATTTGGTTGCAAAAAAAAGAAAGTAAAAAATAAATCTATTTTAAAATACAACGAAGTTAAAATATGCATTTTAAACTAATTTTGATATTAAAAAGAAAAGTCAAGTGTTATTCTTCATTTATCACTGGTTTGTTCTTCGAGCTTAGAGGACAAAATCAAAACCGATATTTACCTCACAAAATACAAAATCTCTGTTTTTTAGAATGATGAAGAACTCCAATTTCCAGCAAGAATTAAAGAATAAGCAAAAGAGAAAAAAAGAAAAACAAAAACAAAAAATGTACTTTTCTTTTGTTTGTCTCTAAAGGATGTGTTAGTTTCTTCAAACTCCTAAGACAACAAAACAAAATATGGCTTTCAAAGTCATTTAAATGTGTAAAAGAATAGAAAGATTCAACCTTTTCAATCTACGGAGCCATCAGACCATCGACCGTGTACGAAAGTGATTTCATCCAATCGTTTTTCAGCAGCATTGTTTGTAGCGTACGCATCACATCGTATCCTGGATCAAGCTTCCGTTGCCAACCCTGAAAACGCGTAAAAATGAAGCCAAAACCTCAATGTTGTTAGATATTAGCAATCTTGAAACATCAAGAAACAGTAACACACTGATTTAATTACATCTAGCTTAAGTTCATAGCTCGATAAACTCGAAAAGGCGACTGCTTTTGTACTTGAATCTAAAGATTAGCATGCTGAGTTTTCTCGGTGGTTCCACGGAATGATAAGAGATTTAAACTCACCTCGAGGACTAATGTTGTAAACATCACGGTGGACACATTGCCGTCAATGTTAACTCTATGATGCCTCATTTTCTCGAATAATTCGTGCATACAATCCGCTGGATGGACTAAATCTCCTTCCTCTGTTCCCCAGAATGTAAACGCTTCTTCTACTTCCTATCACACAATGTGTAATTATAAACACCAAAGAAATGAAGAAACTTTGAATGATGTAAGAGAAGAAGCCTAGAGCAGAGATCTCACCTCAATAAAGGCTTGCGGATTAGGACAATTCTGTTGTTTAGATAATTTAAGTGTTCTTTCAGCAGCAGTCTTCCCGTCTCTACGTGCAACCGCCTTGAAGAAACCAAGTAGGTTATCTCGGTCCACCTTTGACAGTTCTGCAGTCATGCCCACATCTAAGAAAACAATATGTGGCTTCTTTGATCTGAAAAAACCTTTTGGAGTATCGTTTGGCCGGACAAGAATATTCCCAGGATGCATATCAGCGTGAATGAAGTTGTCCACCTGAAAAACAAGAATCAACGCAACATTAAGTTATGAGTAACCGAAATGAGCCAAAAAAAAACAGATTCAAGTGAAGAAAGAGGCAGAACCAGGAGCATCTTCAAGAGAGCATGAGTTCCGATATGAGCTACTTTAGCCTTAAGTCTTTCATGTCCTTCTGAGCCATCGACATAACGAGCCACACTCTCTCCGTGCTCGTATGTCTCAACCAAAACAGCAGGATGTACAAGCGGATAGACAGGCTTTGGAAAAGAGACATCTTTCCATCCTCGGAAGTTATATATAAACCGACTTAAATGAGAAGCTTCCCTTGAGAGATCAACTTGAGACAGCATGTAGACGCTAAACTGTTGTATACACTCATCCAATCTAAGCCAATCCAAACCAGGGATATAAGTAGTTAGCCTTGCCGCAAAATTAATAATCACAAAATCTCGCTTCATCGTTTCCTCAACACAAGGATGTCTAACTTTGACAGCAACTTCAGATGATTTAACCTTTTGTCCTGGATACTGAAACTTCAAGGAAGCTCTGTGTACTTGAGCTATACTCCCAGATGCCACTGGGGCCTCATCAAACTCCTCAAATATATCAGAGAGCTTTCGACCAAACGCACTTTCGATAGATTTTTTGGTGAAAGCAAAACTGTGCTCAGGAGCATTACTGTGAAGCTTTGAGAGCTGAAAACACAAATCCTTGTTAAACCTATCAGGTCGTGTAGCTATCCATTGGCCAAATTTGATAAAAGCAGGACCTGCTCTTTCCAAAGTTCGATGAAGAACCTCATATTGCAGTTTTCTAAACTGAGGCCCACAAGCAAATTCCAACAACGCCATTATAACATTAGGAGAAAACAAAACCGCTAAATAGAGAGCTCTCCCAATCAAAGCAACACCTTTAACCGCAGAAAACAATAAAGACGAGAGAACAATAGGGAAGTTTATCCTACTACTATAATGAGAAATGTGTGAAGGACGATGAATCACCGGACTTGGAGCTACTCTTTGCGCACAAGCCACTTGTCTACAACCAAGAGCAAAGAAACCGGGTAATAGAAAATGCGAACGGGCTAATGACAAGCTAAAAGCTTGAGCAATCTGACTTAACCGAGGTAAGTTCATACTAAGCTGCTGCATAGAGTATCTATGAAGAAGCGTTTTCCAAGAGACTTGAGCTTGTTGCTTAACTACATTGCTAGCAGCAGAATTACTTAAAAAGCTTCTTCCTTTAACATTATGGAGAAAAGCTAATGTGTGATTCTGATGACTCGGAGTTCTGAATTGAGGTAACCTTAGAGAAACAGTAATAGCTTTTCTACCAATCTGATTCGTGAATAGTGATTGTGTAACAACTCTAGAGATCACAAATCTGTAAACAAACCAAAGAAGGATCTGATCAAACGAAGATTCGTCAAGATTGAGACTTTTGGAACTAGAAAAGTTCACAACTATATAAAACAAAGGAATCCATTTTTAAACCTAGGAATCAATTAAAGCAATCTCCAGTAAAACGGGAAAGCCCAAAGTAATCGGAATAATGAGAACAGAGACGAACCTTGAGATGAGAGTCATGGCGAGAGAAAACGCGCAAAAGGATGATTGTTTGGTATGATTTTTAAACCGTTGAATGTTGGGAGCATTGTCTCATTGATTTTTGATTTTAGGGCACAGGTCTACGCTCGCCGGAAAAGAAGGTTCTGGGTTTTAGAAGGTGGAGGCGATGCGGAGATAGAGAAAAGTCAGTGATTTGGTGCGGAGGAAAAGAAGGGCCCACAAAAGACCTCGTGGGCTTCACGCTAGATTTTTATATGTCGGCGTATTATTTAATTTATTCTTTGTCACAACTTAATTATCGAAAAATACTTTTCTACAATCGAATATATTGTAACGTTTGCCACTTTTAATTTATAAAACAAAATGCACCAAAATTTTAGGAGAAATAACCAAATTAATTTTGCAAAACTATTGTAACTTTTACGTTTTAACTTTTAAAAAGATACACAACTGTTGTAAAATTAGGGCTCGACTAGTTTAAACGTTGCGGTTGCGGTTGCGGGAATTTGCGGAAGCGAATGATTGCAGTTATAAACGTTATGAAGTGAAATGGACGACTGGTTTAACAATTAGAAACGGATGCGTTTGCGAGAAATTATTGATCGGTTGACAGCAGTTACGGTTGCTGTTTAACATTTAAAATATATAATTTTTATTAGAAAAATAATTGTATTAATGTAATCAAAATTTAAAAATAAAGTTTTAAATAGATTTTAGAATAACTAATTAAGTTTTTAAGATGTTTGAAACATATTTTTATACTTAATAAATATATTTTAGTTTAGTTAATACATATATAAAGCATTTAACAATTTATTTATAGTAATATTTGATTATAAATAAATTAGTTTTGATTTTTTGATTTTTTATTAAAATTTTATTAGTATTATAAATTAAAAAAATTTTAAAATATTTTCCTAAAACCAACCGCTAGATGGAAAGAGTTTTTGAAATCTCGCGATTTCAAGTGGTTCGAAGTGATTTATTGCGATTTCCATGATTGGTTTTAAATGCTTGCAACTGCAATCGCTCGCAAACGTACGATTGATATGTTTTGTTTTCATAACTTTATGTTGATTTTTTGGAATAGTGAAGAAGATAATCAATGGTTTTTTCGACATATTCATAATTGAAAAAATAAAACTTAAATTACAAAAAAATATAAACTAATTAAATAAAGACAAGTGGCACATGAGGTTTTCACTTTTAAAAACCGATTCTTGTTTTTCTCTCCCATTTTTTTTATTTTATTAGTGAGAAACTCTCATTGGAATTGCTCTTATATCTAAATTAACAATTAAGCTTATGGAGTTGACCAATTAGCCTTATGAAGATGAAAACTGGGCTTTATGAGTATCATATATTAAGGAATTGCTCTGATTTATGCAAGTTTTTAAATGCAATTGGAAACTCAAACTTATTTATGCTTTTTAGGATTTGGGTTTAAAGCAAGACTTCAGAATTTTTATTTAGCAAGGAATTAAAATTTTAATAAAATATCATTTTCAGTCTATATATTTTTATTCATTTTAAATAATGTTTTGAAAAATCTTTTAAAACTTTTTGGGCATTATTTAGTATTTACATCTCGAGTATCTCAAAGTTAACTATAATTAAGGATTTTTGCATGCAACATTCCTCAAGTTATCAACTCTACTTCTTCCTCCTCCTCCTTGGGTTATCTTTGATGTAAGCTTCTCGTTCATAGCTTTCCAAAATGCTGCTTGCTCCTTAGCAATCTCCGGGTAGGATTTTATGAAGGAAACATCAGTTGGCTCTTTGAACTTCCAATCACATAGCAGAGGCCTTTCTTTGGCAAATACAGTCAACATAGTTTCTATTTTGTCCCCAAGTCGACCAGTTGCTTCAACCTCAGAGTAGTTTATAGTTGAACCCTTGCTGAACAACATCAGGACATAATCCCTCGAAGCCTCTACGGGGCCGTCTAGTTTTAGTAGCCTAGTTTTGGGAGTCCATAAACCTTGAACTAACCAGGCATATTGTTGTACGACCCTTAAGAAATCCCCGTCTGATAACTCTGGTGCATAATGCTTAAGAACACTGTATTGAAATAACGGAGGTCCCTGTTATGTCGATTCAACAAGTTAGTTTAGAGGGCTTAGGAGCAGGATCCATATAATCTTCATCTAGAGAAACATAAAAGCAAGCATTAATTGAGCTTATAATAGCTACCAACCTGACACAGCAACTTTTGCACACGTTCATCGAGCGGTATGGAGGTCAAGACCCTGAAAGAAGAAGAAAGGGTGCAAATGTTGATGCGATGACACATGAGACCAGACATTTGGTTAAAACAAGAAAACGGGAAACCGAAAAATACTATAAGACTGCACCTTTTTGATGAATGTTTTGTTTCAGAGTTTCCCCCACAGCACAGCGAGGTTATATAAACCTCACTTCAACAAAAGACAAGAAGATAGTAAGGAGAAAAGAACACAAGTTGTCTCAAGGGAACTCAGTGAAAAGGAAAACATCATACGGGCTCATGTTGAAGTCTATTGAAGAGTTCCCATTCGCCATCAATCCATTGAGATATCTGGAGCAAAACTCGGATTGAAGTCCATGATACTTTAGTGAAACCCAATTCTAAAGGTAGAAGAAAGAATAGCAACATAAGTTTACAAAAAACCATATCTAACAACAACAACTCACAGAGAAAAAAGGATCACAAAAAAAAAAAAAAATGAATAAAACCAATCCTCATACTTCATCAGGAATTTGTTTCTGATCCATCGAAGCCTGCACTCCCTTGTTCTGCCTCAAATGAAATATTGGACTCAAAATTAAAATCATTATATAAACAGTGGCATAAGTAACCAAACTTTGACAAGACAGAAGAAGCAATGAAATCAAATTAAGAAGCAACAGAGCTGAAGAAAATCTTGACACCTCAAAATTGTTTAAATGTCAGCTAAATGATCCAAACCTGTTTTTTGGAAGTTCCAACAGATTCTTCAGTAGCTTCTACACGTTTCTTTTTAGATGAAAGATACTGCATAGACGGTCGAAGCTGAGCAACAGCATGAACAGGATGCAAGTGTAACTGAAAAATCAAAACAAAGTCTAATGCAATAAGATATCTAACAAAAGAACAAAAATGTTTATAAAGCTTCGACGAAAAAATAGAGAATAAAAACTATACCTTATCACCTGAAAGAACCCCTACAGCATAATCCAATGTAGGAGGTTGCTTCCATGTTGTTGTCAAGGTCTAAACCAAATAACAACAACGGATAAAAGAAAAATAGAAATGAAGCATCAAAAGATCAAAACTTGAAACTAAAATCTGACCTGCTTAGTCATCATATTAAACTCATAGTTATAGTTTCTCGAGTGTACATCCATAGACAAATCAAATTCCACCAGAGAAGAAGTAGAGGGATTCACTCTAACCTTAAGGCACATAAATAAACAAAAATGATAAGAAGAACAAAAAAAACATATGTGTAGAAATAAAACAATTACAACAACACTAAGGCCTTGAATGACAATAGTTTTTAGAGTGGTTTTTGGTTTTAGATTCTTCAAAAAACTAATTTATTGCCAATCATGATTTTGGCAAAAGTAGATTCCCTAAAAAATAAGAAATCTAGATTTTGATGGTTTTTGCATATTTGTGAAGAGAATCCAAAAACTAACTTATAGGAGTTTTTAGGAGGTTTTTGTGATAAATATTTTTTTCTTTTTTTTTTCTCAACGTCTGATTTTTTTTTTTAATTGTTTACTAAAACCATTAAAACTAAAACCCTATTCTTTGAAGGGTTTTTCACAAGACTTGGCGTAAAAAAAAATTTTATTTCTATTTTTAGTAAATTGTTATAAATCTAGTTACCTAAATATCATTTTTTTTTATATAAGGGTAAAGTTTCTTCATACTTGTCTTGTACACACAAAAATCTCATCCCCATTTGTGTGCAAATCAAGTTTGGATTTTGCGGTAAGTTCAATCAACTTCATATAATTTATATTATTTTAGCTTGTGTTTATTGTAAATTTGATCTTTAACAAAAAAAGTTTCTTGTAAATTTGATTAAAGCCAAAGTTACAGTGGACATATACTATAATTTAGTTGTGTGCGTAATTTATTATAGGTATGGCGAATCGAAGACAATCATCAAATGGCAAAGAGGTATTTTATTTAGTTTATATATATATACATGTAAAAACCAAAAACTAAACAAGTTACCATTCAAGTTTTTGAAAAACTAAAATCTACAGAAAATCAAAAACAAAAAAATCAGAAACCAAAAACCAAAAACCACTAAAAAACTATCAGCCATTCATGGCCTAACTTCTTCGGATCGTTCATCCATTTCGTATGGACGCCACTCATTTCATAAGTTAAGATGGTCTTAGAGGATATTGTAGAACATAAAGCTGGGTCAATATCATTGAAAAAATCAAAACTTTTTAAAACGATTAGCAAAATCAAAACTTCAAAGAATCTTGAGCTAACCTTGGTATTAGCCTCAATAGACAGATTGAAAAAAACGTCAATTTCATGAACATCTTCTTCTTCTTCCTCATGCAGTTGAATCTGATCTACCTCCATCAACTCTGGCTCCTTATTCACTTTTGAATCAATCTCCATTTTAACCGAGCCAGCGTAGACCTCAGGTTCAAATTTAACGTTGTGCTCACTCTTGATCACAGACTCCGAGGGTTTAGCATCAGTTTGTGACGGCGGCTTGGGTTTGGATTTTCCGGCACGACAAGGTGAAAATCTGCGGCTTTTGTTAACCTCTTTTGGTTTGTCTTCGTCATCAAAGTCCTTTTTTCGATTAATTCTGAACTCAAAACACTGAATTCACTGGGGATATCTGGAAAAAATTAAAACTTTTTCTAGTCACTAACAAAACCCTAATCGATAAATTTTGAAAATCAATTAGGACAAGGAGAAAAACCTCAGGGACAGCATAGAAAGGAAAAATTGTTAATTTTGTGGAGAAATTATTCGATTGTTATAGAACATGAGAATTAAATTCGAATCGAAATTAACAGATTTAAGCGAGATAGGAGAAAGTGAGACGTTATATTTTATGAATTGATCATATTTTTATAGTTGGTGTATGAATTTTGTCAATTCGATATTTTATGTATAAATTCACTCATTACTAAAGTTGATGTATAATTTCGACTTAATAAATATGTTTGGGTATGAATTGGCCGACTTCCCATGAAGAACCAAAATTTCCAAAGGTGTTGAAACTTGTTGTGATAGTGACGGAGCAGAACTTTTCTTCTCAAATCCGTCTCCACCCTCACGTCCCCCTCTCTATCACCTCTCCATGTACTATTTTCTCTCTCTCGCGTACCTATGTATAGTTTGCGTATAAATGTACCTAGGATGAGTCTGATCGAATTGTTACTCTGAATTTGTTGTAAAATGAGCTTGTAAGTAAGGTTTATTGGAGAATGCTCCAAAAATAATCAAATGGTGTCTTCCAAAATTTAGAAAAATTTAATGCATTGCTTCGCAGAGGAAGTTATTGAATCTATTATTCAAGAAGTTGATCTTGGTGTGTTTCGCTTGTTGGTGAATGAATTTGCAGATGTTTCTAATAAAGAGCAAATGGCAATGATTTTTCGCTTTGTTGACAAAGATGGGATAGTCAAAGAAAGATTTATTGGTCTTATCCATGTTCAAGAAACATCTTATTTGTCTCTAAAATGTGATGTTGATTATTTGTTTACTAAACATGGATTGCATATGCAAAAATTAAGAGGACATGGTTACGATGGAGCAAGTAATATGAAAGGTGAATTCAATGGGTTGAGATCTCTGATTTTGAGAAAAAATAGTTCTGCACATTATGTCCACTGTTTCGCTCATCAACTTCAATTAGTTGTCGCGGCAGTTGCTAAAAAGCACTTTGAAGTGGGCAATTTTTTTGATATAATTTTTGTCTTACTCAATGTGGTTGGAGCTTCTTGTAAGAGAAAGGATATAATTCGTGAAGACCATCGTAAGAGAATTGAGGAAATGATCAATCAAGATGAACTCAAGACAGGAAAAAGATTGAATCAGGAGCTTGCACTTCAAAGACCCGGTAATACTCGTTGGGGTTTTCATTACACAATATTATTACGGTTGGTTGATTTATATGCTTCCATAATCAAAGTGCTTGAGTATGTTGAAAGTGAAGGGACTAATAGTACCAAAAGACGTCAAGCTAATGGCCAATTCTCCAATACTTTGACATCTTTGACTTCGTGTTCTACTTACAGTTGATGTTGCTTCTTCTTGGGTTCGCAAATAACTTATCACATGCTCTACAAAGGAAGACCAAGACATTTTGAATGCTATGTCTCTTGTGAAGTCCAGCAAACAACAATTGTGCAAGCTAAGAGATAATGATGGAATTCTTTTATTAGTAAAGTTTCTTTCTTTTGTGAAAAACATAACACTAAGTTGGTCATTATGGAAGAAGAATTTGTCAATTCAAGGAAGCCAAGAAAAAAAAAACAACATTACCAACTTGCATCATTATCAAGTGGATTGCTTTTACATTGTTTTGGATATGCAAATTTAAGAGTTCAATGATTGTTTTGATGAGGTAAACACTGAATTACTTGGTTGCATTGCATCTTTGAGCCCTACTGATTCATTTCGTGAGTTTGATCAATTAAAAGTTGTGAAATTATTTGAGTTTTATCCACAAGATTTTAGTCATGTCGAGCAGATATCTTTTGAACATCAACTTGTATTTACATCGATAATATTCGAAAAGATGAAAGATTTACAACTTTGAAGAGTCTTGGCGATCTTGCACGTGTAATGATAAAGATAAGAAAATATCTATCGCATCCTCAGGTTTATCGACTTTTGAAGCTAGTTTTGACGTTACTTGTTGCTAACTCTATAGTTGAAAGATGCTTCTCTCCGATGAATATTGTGAATACTACATTATGCAACCGAATAGGTGATCAATTTCTAAAATGATTGTCTAGTTTGTTTTGTTGAAAAATAATTGTTTAATAAAGTGACGAATGAAGTAGTGATGAACAGGTTTTAAAACATGGCGGAACGTAGAATGCATTTATAGAATTTTTGTATCGTAAACTTTGTTTTCATATACGTATTATATTTTATTTGGATTTTTTTATATATTATTGTGCCCCGAGTTAAAAATCCTTCTGGATCCGCCCCTGGAGACATCATCCCCAAGATTCAATACAACTCCATTGACAATGACTGTTTTGTAATGAGATTTGGCTTTCAGCTTCATCTCAATTTCACTGTATTAAATTTAGCGTAAACTTCATCAAAAAAAGCGAAAGAAAACTTCATAAGAAGAAAGAAAAAGAAGATGAATTATATGCATACCTCTCCTTGGAAGCTCTGATGTTTTTAGTTTTTCTTAAGGTAGAAGAATAACAAAAAGGCCACTTCTCTCTGGCTTCGTCTAAGAAGATCGGTGGACCTGTGAAGCACAGGTCCAATTCAGGTTGTTTGCGTTTTAATGTTATGGTGACCTTAACGGAAAGAAGAGAAGTGGAGACGAATAAACTAAGCGAGACTCAATGGTTTTAGCTGATATATTCGATGACTTGATTTTTAAGAACTATAAATAAAGAAGCTAGAGGAGATCCGTTGGAAGGGAAAGGAAATATATTTTCGAAATTTGCGGGACATTTAAATTCCCATTTTCAATTCTGATTAATTTAATAAAATTTTACCTTTGATCTCGCTTTGTTTTGTTATCAACATGGAGATGAGAATTTCTGCTTTCTGTACATTAATTGGGCCTAATGGGTCTGTAAGCGAATCACGATGACTAGAGTTTTCTATATGTAAAGTATTTTTCAAAATTTGATTTCTTATTTTCCATTTTCAGTTCTCTGAGTTTTCCTTGAATGAAAACAAATTTTCTATCTTTTATTCCATTTTGAACTTTAATATTGTTGGGTATAATTTTTGATTGGGTTTGATTGGACAAATCCAACATATTCAATAAACCCAAAGATATTTAGGAGATAAAAATATTCTGTAAGATGCTAGATCATAAAATCAATTCAAATTTTGAATATTATACGGTTGTCCCCAAATTTCGAGAATTATCTCCCAATGTTTAACTCATAATCCAACGAAAATTAGGGTTAAGAAGTATTGTTACAGATATTTCAGTTTCTGTTTTTTTATTTATGATTTGTTGTACATGAATGTTGAAAGCAAAGTCTAATTTAGAGTAATCATGAAAAGTTTATGTTTTAATTTTTTATGTTTCAAATGGTTATGTAAGTGAATTTTATTATATAAAATTAATAAAATATTTTTATCTCAAAACTTTTTTAAAATAATAATAATAATTGTTATTATTTAGAAAATTCGTTTTTATTTATTAAATATAAATGACTTGTAAATTAAATAAGGGTAAAATTGTCATATCATATATATAAAAATATTGATTTAAAATAAATAAATGAAGAGGGTATTTTTCAAATAAAAAACATAAATAGGGTAATTTGCAAAAAATCTTTATTTCTAAAGTATTGTTACAGATATTTCTAAAGTATTGTACAGAAACCCTTTTTTGAAAAAAATACATAAACCCTTGAAAGTTGATAGATATTTCTAAAGTTAATGGTAATATTAATATATATCCTTTTTTCCCATACAAAAAAGATAGTTGTTAATGTTATTGTTTCGAAAATGGCTGACATTTTAATTAACTTTTATACGTATTTTTAATCTAAAACATTTTTTTTATAAACATGCGGTTTAGATAATATTGATATTAACAGTCAATAAGAAGGAAACGTTTTGTAACTTAATTCATGAAAAAAACTATTTCCCAAAAATGTTTAAAGTTTTGAAACCTAATAACATTTTATTTCATATTAAAAAAATTCTTTTATAATTTTCTCTTGTGTATTAATATAAATTAATTTTATTTGTGTAGCTTGTTACATCTATATTTCTTATTTTGTGAACAAGAAAAAACATCACGTACGCGACACATGAATAGATATCCATTATTCTACTAATGATTTTGTCAAATAATATAGAAGATATTAAAACGCATATATTTTTTATTCATGAAAGTAGACGAATATATAAACCCCTTGGAGGAAAATAGGCCGTGTATCTTTGTGATTCTCGAAAGCTTAACAATATTAGAATCAAAGTGTTTTATTTATTTTTTAACAGAAAAAAAAGGAATAAGGCTTTTAAGCTTCAATCAAACAAAGCTTATAGCTGAAGACACTAAGAACTTATTTTCACATAAAGCAAAAAAAGATGAAACTTGTTCGTCCTTTATTGTACATCTAAAAGACTAAATTTATGCCCATAATGTTTTCTTTTGCCTTTTATATTCATTTTACATTATAGATGATCCTCATTTCTTTTGGCGCATGGCATATATTTGTCAAACTCTATTACAAAATTGATTCTAATCGATCCACAGTTGAAACCAGTGATTCGAATTTTCAGGTAGAAGTTAATTTGATTTGAAATATATTCGAGTTTATGCTATTTTGCTCATCAAATATCCAATATTCCAAACTTGTAGTACTGTAGTTTATTAATTATGTCAATGATTTTTATTTTTTAGGTACAATAAATGAGCCACCAATTTTTTTTTTTTTTTTTTGGGGTCAAAATGAGCCACCAAATTTATAGTCGTAATCTAACACTTTCTCTTTTGTTCGTTAAGATGAGGGATGCCACTAGATACACAAACTTAGCATATGAAATTTACATGAATCCAAGTAGGTAACATATTATCACTTTTAAAATTTTCAAAACCACGATCAGGCCTAAAACAAAAAATAAAATAAAAAAATGGCCCATATATAATTAAAAATCGAACAACAGTAACTAGTAAAAGTCGAAACTTACACCTGAAATGCTGACAAAACCATAATTAACCACTGTACTACATGTAATTTTGTCAAAAATTATGTCTTTCAAATTATAATATATTTGTGATGCCTAAAACACTTGCTTGTTGAGTTTTATCCCAGGGCCGGGTCTGACCACGATTATCCGAAGAGTATATGAATGTATTCCTATATTCATGTGTTGTGCCCGTGACAAAGGAACAAGCCGAGCAAACAAAGTGTTTGCATGATTTCTTCCAAGAGAAATAAAATGGCCCTTGATATTGCGATAGCATACAGTGATGATTGCACGAAGATATATATGTTCATGCTTGCCCTTGGAGACCCTAGCGAGAGGCATCTCATTGAAGTCCATTGAAGGAGAAAGACAAGTCCTCGTGGAGTGCAAAATCACAGATTTCCTCACTACATTTGCAATTGAAGAAAGATGATTTCGTCGCGATTCCTCTTCCCTGTTGTAACGAAGGTAAAGAGGAGACTCATATAAATCTGATCAAATTCGTAACTTGTCCTTGGATCTATTTGAAGACTGATCCAGCACATCACTTACTATACCATTCGTGTTGAATTTAAAAGTTACCACCGTACGTGATTGATGGATGCTAATAACTATCCAAAATTTGCCGATTTCAGCAAAAGTGTGGTATATTGTCTAGCCTCCAAGGGCCAAGGCTCCAACCCAGCAAAATGGAGCTTAAAATACTCTCTATATTATCTTTTAGTATAAGTTTCTAAAGGACCATCAAATAAAAATTTATGTGTGGCAACCAAACTCTTAACTTATCTCTATTTATAAAAGTAACAAAAAATATTCATGATCACAAAAAATTGAATGCAAAAGCTAGGCTTTCAAGGTCTTTGGGCAGAGCAGAGCCACCGGATCATATATGTTCACTGCCGACCTTAGAATCTTAGATACTGGCTGGCTCTCCATGCTAGATTCTTTGGTTTGTACTTCGGAGAAAACGAACATTTTCAATAGGGCACAATCCGAATTTTTTTTTTAAACCTAGTAACGTACTACAATAAATTTATTCATGCGTAGTTTAATATAATATGAATAACCGGCTAATCATGCATGGGACCTCCGAAGTATTTTTTCGAGATTGAGATCTTGGTAAGAATTCAATTCTTGCATATATATTTTAATTAGTGACATTTGATAGATTAGACACACATACATGTTTTTATATAAAGATATGAATAATGTTTTTCTGTTAAACATGAAGGATATGATGTTGAATATTGTCAAATTGGTATGTATTTATCGGTTTCTATACTAAACCATATACAATATGTATATTCAAATCATAAAGTAGGAATCAGTGGGCCGCCACTCTACTGGCTTCAACTACCAAATTTTCATAATAATAGTCCTAATCGAAACGAACGAAAGTTGAACCCGTCGACACATATTTATACATGGATATGTACGAACATAAATACATGTATATCAGAATTTAAAACCATGATTTCTACAGATTTAACTCGCGCGATTTTTCTCCCAAAAAAAAATCTGATATATTTTCAATTTTATCATTGATTTAATAATTTCTATTTTTTAGGAAAGTGTTTTTAAAATGTATAATTAAATATATTGGGACACATATTTTTAAAATTTATTTACAAAATATTAGAAAATTACTCATATAATGATCTGTGAACAGTTCGATCCGAACTGATGACAAAATTATCTGAAAGATAAATGTTTTATATCTTATAATTAATGATGAAATAAATATAAAATAAAATTAATAATAATTTAAATATATTTGTTATGTATTTTTAGTATACTAAGATAACACGTAGAGTTTTAGGAAACTAAATACTAATAATTATATTTTACTATAATGCATGTAAATTGTTGCTAAATATATATATTCTTGTTATTTCCTTCACCATAAAAATTCGATTCTGGTACATTAGAAAGAAAAAAAAGTAAGAACTTCTATGAAAAACCAATAATCATCATGTTCTCTATCTTTAATAAGTAATTAACGAAGATGGCACCAACGGCAAAATATGTCTATATATTCAAGAACAATGACAGGAACAAAAGGTTCTTCAACATAAAAACAACCCATATATGCTAAATTCAGCAATAAAACCCGCCATATAATATTGTTTTAAAAAGAAAGAAGAAACTACATTAAAATTATTGCATGCTTTAGAGTCTTCAAGCTGAATTTAGCATATGTTCCTATCCGTCTTGACAACCACAACCCTCTCTCTTTAATCACCTATATATAATTAAGAAACAAATTTAGCTTAATTATTACACATATAACATGATTAATTAAAGTATTTCTGTTTCTTTTTAGTTATTTTTTAAATAGAACTTGTTAGTTTATAATAAATAATCACATTTTTTCTAAGCCCTAATCATTCTTGCTTTTATAGTTGGTCCCCTCCAACACCATTGTTGCCTCTGCCCACCTTTGAAGAGTCACCTTCTTCTTCTCCCATCTCTACTTTTTCTCCAAGTAATGATTCAATCTTTGATCCTGACTTACCAAATTTATTTTCTTTTATCTTTTATTTTGACCATTATTATTAATTAGTATCCTCATACTAAACAAGAACCGTATTATATACGTTCATCTTCTCTACCTGAAATTGTTGCCCCCAAAAGTTGGTGTCCAAAAATCGGCGGTTGTTTCGTTAGCCACCGGAAACGTGCTTGATATCGGGACCAGACATAGACCATGTCCTCTTAGTTCATGATTCTCATTTCCATCTTGATTCTTGGACTTATCAGATATCTGCATGAATTCATACTCAATTAGTACTTAATTAACCATGATTATAGCATGAATACTTCAAAGTTGGGTAAAAAAGAAAAAAAACACTTGATCGAGTACCAAACCTGTTGTTGTTGTTGTTGGCTTGAGGCACCTTGTTTCATGTATGGAGTGCTTAGAACCTGTAATTAAAAACATTATTATGCTTAATATTGATGATTTCTAGGGTTTCTTGAATAAAATGATTTGGGAGAGAAATCACTAGAAACGTACACTGACTTGGTCGTGTAGGAACTTGATGTACTCTATAGCTTCTTGGAGAACAGATGCAGTATCTGTCTGAAATTTAACCCAAAGATGTACAAAAAATAAAGAAGCTCAATACATAAACCTAACCAAGAAGAAAAAAAAGAAATACTTTTGTTTGTATATATTAAACCAAATAAAATAAAATAAACACATCAATCGTGCATTCACCTTTCCGAAAGGTGAAACTAGTTGTTGTAATGAAGTAATCTGGTCCCTTAGATTCTCTTTTCTCACCTGTTACATTATTTGCAATCCATTAATTTATCCATCAAGATTTTTTTTTATTTTAACAAAATCAAGATAAAAGGTTAGAAACAAATCTTGATTTATGCTCATGTACCTTGAAAGTTGGCAACGGTGAAGGTGTGGTGACTCTCGGTTTCTTCGCTGCAGATTCGTTTTCCTTTGCTCTCTTCAAAGACTCACTGTTACCTCTTGTCTTCAGATTCTTCTCCACGAAAAAATATTAATAATTTAGCCACAAAACTTATATATATCTTGGTTTTGTCATATGTGATTAATTAATTAATTACCTTGGTTTTGTCCTCTAGACGAGTAGAAATTATCTGCGGAGTGGTTACAAAATTGTTCAGCGTCGTGTTGTTTAAGTTAGTGGTTGATGAAGAACTCCAAAAGGGTCGAGAGTTTGAGTTGTTAGAGAAGTTGTTAATTAGTCCATAAGCAGCTTGATGATGAGGATTTGTCTTGTTAGCCCAAGAGAGTTGAGGATCGTTGATTGAACAGCTTGTGGTGGAGACAAAGTTGTATGGACTCGGTTGGGGATCGTAAAAAGTTCCTAACAAGCTCGAGGAAGAAGAAGTTGATGAAGATGAAGAACAAGCTGGATTGATTATATAAGGTGAAGTATTTGGGGATAAGAATCCTTGGCCGTGATCTTGATCTTGTGAGCTCCTTATGAAGCTTGAGTTTAAGTCTTCTTGTCTGAAACCACACAAAGTTCATGAATATAATTGAAGATCTTTAATATTGTTCATCAAGAAAATGAAAGCAAAAAAATGAAAAAATTAGGGTTTTTGTCTTAAGGAACTTACAGAATGGTTTGGTTCCAATCTGAAGAAGAGTTTGAGGAAAACCCTAGACCCATCATCTGTAACGTCGAGTCCATCGTCACGGTGCTTCCTCCACTGTCGGAATCCGCCTCTCGCTGCCCGAAAACGATGTTGTTGTTGTTGTTGTCCGTACAAGTCATCCTAGATTTGAGATTATTTTCTTGCGAGCTAAAATCATCGGAAGTGATAGCAGCTCCGAAACAAGGTGACAAGAAATGATCCGAAGGAGACATAACGCTCCTCGGCGAGTTCCACCATGCACCACCTCCGCCACCACAAATCGCCGCCGTCGCTTGAAACTCCTCTGCCATATAAAGAGAATCAGAAAATTTTATATATGTTTTCTTCTAGATCGTTTTAGTTTAGACAAAGGTCAAAAGTTTGTTTATATGAGTGTGTTGTATGTGATATGAAAGAGCATTTAATGTGGAATTTTGATATATGTTTATGAGGGTATGTATGTTTATATAGGCAAGTACGGACAAGTGTGTGGAAATTACCGGAATTTAGTTGACATTTAAAGACAAAAACGATATCATCATTAAATATCCCAAGTGATTTTTTTTTAATATTGAACTTTTATATATTCCTTATGTTAAATATTTTATTTGAAAGAAAGATGTTGTAATAATAATAGTGTTCCTAATCCCTCAGTTTTCTTCTATTATTTTAAGAACAACTGTCTCTGTGAGATTTGTTTCTTTGCTGTTTAGCTTTTCTAAGAAGCGATGATTATCCTCTTGTTTAAATTAATTAAATATTTAATTTGAGATTAGATAGGTGTTTGGTATTATGCAAGATGCCAAAAGGGGGATATTATTTATGTTTAGATATTTATATGAAACAATAACCTTAGGATTGGTTGACATCAAATTTCTAAAAATCGATCGTTTATAAAGTAATCAGAAATAGAAAACTGGTGACGATTTTAATTAAATCATTTAGAGATTATTAAGACAAAAAATGACTGATTATTTAACTACGTAGCCGTATACATAACATATTAATAAATTTTATTTAATGAAAAATCGACTACCAAGGTTTTCTAACATTACCGGTTTTTTTTTAATTAAAAATGACTGATCATGAAGATTTTATTTAATGTAAAATCGACTAGCAATGTTTTAATGATTCATGCTAGTCATTATATATTCGGATCTAATTATTATGTGATGTGTGAATTTCATATATATAAAAAAGAACATGCCTAAAATATTAAGCTTTTTTTTAATAAACACCCACAAATCACAAATTAAGTAAAATGTACTTGTACCACCTAATTATTCTCTTTTTTTTTATTATTAAATAGTTATTTTCTTATTGATTACACATATAGATCAATACGAAGATTGTCACGTTTGGATAAAAAATAGTTCAAGATTTATTTCGTTGTCGATCAGATTTTTTGTGTTAAGTATATTAAGATTTGTTCTTGTGGCTTGAGACTAAAGGGGTAAATGGTATATGATGACGATCGTCGATCGATGCTGAGTTTTGATCTGTGTGTCACGTCACCGTTTCTGGACCTATTGTGTTTGTGACTTTTCTCACAATCTCTTTATACCAAACGGTCCATATTCTTTTCAACTAGCTTTTCGAAATTCCGTAAATATTTTATTCTTCAAATAAATATGATAAGTCAATCAATTATTGCACTTTACTAATTACAAGTCATAGTTTTGTTTTTCTCCTTTTCTTAGTTTTTTTTTTTATTTCCATTTGAAGCGAGAGCCACACAAACTAGAATTGAATTTTGAAACCTGATAATAGTCTATGTGACTCATTGGATGACATAGATAATAAAGTAATAAAAAGTGATTGAAATTTTTTACTGTTGAAATCTACCTATATTCACCAATCGAGATTAAAAAAAATATTTTATTGAGAACAATTCTTAAATATATATCGGCCAATCCATTTTAAAACCATCAACTAAATTATAAATAAATAAAATTTTCAAGTATGGTTTTATGCATTTAAAAACCTTTAACTAGAGTATTAATGAAAAACTCCTCAAACAAAGATTCATTGACAAAAAAAAACCCTGTAGTATATATCCATTAACAAAAAAAAAAATTAATATCGATTTAATGACAATCGATACTCTTACATTTTTGTTTTAAACTGGATATATTTGAGAGTTTTTTCATTAAAATCCCACAAAAAAATTAAAAACAATGTTTTCTTCAGCTGAAAAGAAGGAAAAATAGAGTAAATTTAGCCTAAAATTTATTTATCTTTTACTCTAATTTTTCTTCCTACCCTCACTTCTGGTTTATCGACGGGTAAATTAACAAAAATTCAGTATTTTTCGATCTTTATCCAGGAAAATACTGTGTATACTCAATTCATAATAGTCCAGTGCTTAAAATTTTCATTTTCAATTTATGGACCAAGTTTTATGGTTGATCACAATAGATATCTTAAATAACAAGAGTGTTCGATAGTCTACATAGTATAAGAATTAGTTTAGACTCGGGATCCACCGATTATATAAAAATAAAAAACAAATGACACTGGTAATATTTTATTGGATGATGGCTATTGAGGAAATTTAAGACTAAAGGGACCCAATTAGTCTAATCATTTTGTTAGATACAGTAAGAATTAATTGAAAATTTTGCTTAATAGTCTCTCTGTGCGACACAATGCATTGACTTAAAGAGCTTTGAAGCGCTGAAAGTACAGAGACAGTTAGGTCAGATCCATAGTAAGTTTTCGTCAAGCAAATAAAAATTAATTTTATATGAAGTAAGAAAATGTCAAAACCAATTTGATCAAATTGCTTAAGCCCATGAGTCCACCCCGCCGAAAATGAAAATCTCATTAACAGATTTATTAATAGTTTAATCCAAAAAGTAAACCCAACTATAACTAGTTTAGCTTACGTTGATATAGGATAAAACAAATTCTATAAAATTTGGTTTTGAACGTTAAAATGTGTCACAAGTTGTCACAACCATCGTATGACAACATAAACTAGACCCGAAGAATCTTTGTCAGCCCATCGGTTGTTGTTACTAACGGTATGGTCGATCCCATCGATCTGTAGATCGACACTAGGCTCTTGTCGGTCGACATTTGGATTTTATCAATATCGGACAGATATGCTAAATAGGCTCTAACTTTATAAAATTCTCTTCTTATTTTTTGTTTGTTTGATAAACATATTTTTAACAGTAATATTTTAAAACGAAAAATTTATTTTATAATGTAAAAAAAACCATGGTAAAAATTACATATATATATTATGAAATAACCACATTTTCTTATTATTTTATTTTGATATTTTAACATCCGACTAATCATTTTAAGATAAATGTAACTGTCGAATAGCCACGTTATCGAATTTTCTAATAGATTTAAAGCATAAAACCATTTCAACTGACAAAATAAAAATAATTTAGATAATTCTATGTTTGAGGGAAATCAATAAATGGCTTAAAACTAATATGAAAACTCATATTAAGTAGAAACCATTATACCACTATTTTTTTACTATTTTTCAGAATGCGAGTGTACACTTTTTTGGATGTAGGAGAAAAACTTGATTACGAAGTACTAAGAATGAGATTCATGTATTCGTTTTAAGACGAACTTAGTTGACGATGAAGTGCTCCAAAATACAAATGTAATATTGCTATATGCATATGTATATATTATACAATGATATAGACACGTATATATGTATAGAAGCAATATGAACATGTATGAAATTTAAAAGTAGGTGAGGGAAAACGACAAGTAGTCAACAAATGGGTCCCACACGGCAAATATGAGTGGAACTTTGTTTGGCGCAGATAGTCGGATAAGTGTCAGCGACTCATTCTTTTCTTCAAACCCCAAATCATCATTTGTGTCCTAACAATTTCTCAAATTCATTTTTTTTTCGTATTTGGAAAGGCAAATGTTTCTTTGTTTTTTTGTTTATGATAGCATTTTTTACACGTTGCTGTTTCTCGGACTCACGAGAGCTCACAACTAATTATATTTTAATGTAGTTCAAATGAGTTCGAACATAATAATTATATTTTAATCACTTATCTAAAAAGAGTCCGATCATGTAATATTCTATCCGTTTATTAAAAATAAATATTTTAGAAAATAAAATTGTTTCACAAATAGAAATGTTTTATATTTTCTATGCAAAAATTATGCAATATTTTTTGTTTTACATCTATATATTAATTAGAATTAAAGTGAATAGAATAATTAGTATTTAATTATAAA